>CM049854.1:9678234-9913234 GCA_027422415.1 Schizothorax lantsangensis | reverse complement strand
TGTAATATAATATAAACAATGTAAAAGGTAAAAAAAAGTTGGAAATGAACAAAACATTATAATATGATATAATATAATTTATGCTTTTTAAAACGCTAAAAATTATGTAACAATATAATAAATTGATAATGCTCTTTTTAATAGACTGGTTAAAAGTTGGAAGTAAAACAATACAATTATATAATTCTCTTTTTTAATAGACTGGGTTATAAAGTTAGAAATAATAATAAAAAATATATATTATATTATATTATATTACTATATTATATTAAATAATAATGCTCTTTTTAAAAGTTTAGGATAAAAAGTTAATAAATGGTTATATTAGTAGGTAATGCTCTTAATATGAAATAATTCTACAGTACAGCATAGTTGACTGTAGTCTATAGTATATTTGTCTCTGAACTGGAGTCCTCACTATGACATAAGTATTGTAGTGTATAGTAACTCAGTCTAGCGTGTCGTTTAATTGTTAACGCAGAGCGGTTTCTAACTGTGCTGAAGTTCGCGTTTAGCACGCATGCCCTGTGCTGAACGAGTCTTTCTGTCCGGCCCAAAGTCACATCTGAGGAGGTGCGAGAAAATATCCGGTTGCAATTGACAGGCAGCGGCAGCCGGAGCGCTAAAAGCGACGGGACCTCCTCACCTCCTGCGAGCGCGCGCGCAGAGTTTGCGCGAAAAAACACGAGCCACGTTACAACTTAACGCAGCCGCGAAATTATAGCATGGGCCAGCTATGTTGTCCAGAAAAGGACTCATTCCCGAGGATTATCTGCTGACCCGCTTGGCGGAGAATGTGTTGCAGCCCAAATTCAAGACTAAACAGCGGAAAGCGCGATTCGTCGCCAAGAACGGAACGTGCAACGTCGCGCACACGAACATCCGCGAACAAGGACGCTTTCTCCTGGACGTCTTCACTACTCTAGTGGACCTAAAATGGCTTCACGCGCTCATGATCTTCACCATGTCGTTCCTGTGCAGTTGGCTCTTGTTTGGGATGATCTGGTGGCTCATCGCGTTCGCGCACGGAGATCTGGACGCGAAAGGGGACGACTTTGTGCCGTGCGTAACGGACATCCACTCGTTCTCCTCCGCCTTTCTGTTCTCCATCGAAGTCCAGGTGACCATCGGTTTTGGAGGGCGGATGATCACGGAGGAGTGCGTGTCGGCCATCATAATACTGATCATCCAAAACATCGTCGGTCTGGTGATCAATGCCATCATGCTGGGATGCATCTTCATGAAAACGGCGCAAGCGAACCGGCGCGCGGAGACGCTCATCTTCAGCAAGTACGCGGTTATTACCGTCAGAAACAACAAGCTGTGCTTCATGTTTCGCCTCGGGGACTTGAGGAAGAGCATGATCATCAGTGCCACCGTGCACATGCAGGTGGTGCGCAAAACCGTCACCAACGAAGGCGAGATCGTGCCTTTGCACCAGATAGACATCCAGATGGACAACCCGGTGGGCACCAACAGCATCTTCCTGGTGTCTCCGCTCATCATCAGTCACGTTATTGATAAAAACAGCCCTCTGTATGATTTATCGGCGGCGGATCTGCAGCACGAGGACATCGAGGTGATCGTCATTCTGGAGGGGGTGGTGGAGACCACCGGCATCACCACCCAAGCGCGGACCTCTTTCCTGTCCGAGGAGATCATGTGGGGCCAGAGGTTCGTGTCTACGGTGTCTGAGGAGGATGGGATATACGCCGTGGACTACTCGAAGTTTGGAAAAACCGTGAAAGTGGCGACGCCGAGCTGCAGCGCGCGCGCTCTGGATGAGGCGGGAGGGATGGAGAGCTTCAGACTGCAGCAGTCCAGCGGCGCAACAGTGAGGAGGAGAATCAGACATCAACACACCAAAGAACTGTGAATGTACTCTGTCATTAACCTCCTGAGACCCAACGAAAGGGTTTAACATTATTATTTCATATAACTGTATTGGGATAAAAAATATTGATAATGTTAGGTTACTTATATATATATATATATATATATGACAAAAGTATTGGGACACCCCCTTCTCGTAAACAGGTTTGACTTTTAGTAATTTCCATGAAGTACAAATGTGACCCTGGACCACAATATCAGTCATAAGGGTCAATTTTTTGAAGCTTTCCATTGATGTATGGTTTGTTATGATAGGACAATATTTGGCTGAGATACAACTATTTGAAAATCTGGAATCTGAGGGTGCAAAAAATCTAAATATTGAGAAAATCACCTTTAAAGTTGTCCAAATGAAGTCCCTAGCAATGCATATTACTAATCAAAAAGTAAGTTTTGTTATATTTAAGGTAGGAAATTTAATAACTATCTTCATGGAACATGATCTTTACTTAATATCCTAATGATTTTTGGCATAAAAGAAAAATCGATCATTTTGACCCATACAATGTATTGTTGGCTATTGCTACAAATATATCTGTGCTACTTATGACTGCGTTTTGTGGTCCAAGGTCACAAATCTTAATGTTTAAGCATATAATGATATTCTAGGGAATTGTGTGCTTCTAATTTTATAGCAACAGTTTGGACAGATAGCAAGTCGTTGGTGTTTGGTGATGAGTTTTGGGCTCAAGGTCTATATTTAAAGTCGCACCAGAGGTTTCTGCAGACCAGTCAAGTTCTTCCACACTGACTGAATCAATCATTTTCTTTTTGATCCTTGTCTTATACACAGAGGCATTGTCATGTTAGAATAGAAAAGAGTTCTGTCCAAACTGTTGCTATAATATTAGAAGCACACACAACCCTAGAATACATTAAGATTTATACTCATGGAAATTACTAAAGTCAAACCTGTTCATGTTCAAGGGGGTGCGTATATAAATATATATATATATATATATATATACATACATACACACACACACACAGCGGTGGCCAAAAGATTAGAACACCTGACAGATCTGTAAATATTGACCTTTTTTGCCTCCAAAACATGATTTCATTTCATAATGTTCATGGAACATGCAGATGGTTGCTCCGAGCGCAACAAGTATCAGATGAAGTGAGTCATACTGTTTTTATCCACTTTTAACTTTAATATTTGGTATGTCCACCTTTTGCAGTAATTACAGCAGCACACATCTCTCTGCTTAGTGTCAGTATATTTCCTGAGAACTTCAACACTAATGTTATCTCATGCATTCTGCAACTCAAGCCACAGGCTTTCCTTTGAATGAACAGATCTGTCCTGTTTATTATCCAAACTCGCTCCAAATTTGCTCGATGGGGTTGAGGACCGGACTTTGAGGGGCCAGTCCATCATTTTCAATGTTCCAGCAGATTCCTTCCGTCGCAGGTAGTTCCGGCAATATTTCGTTTAAAGGGTATTGTAATGGCCAATTCAACAAAAACAACAGAAACCTCTTAAATATGCCTAAGTGTTCTAATAATTTTGGCCACCACTGCATATAATTGTAATATATTACATTTAATTTATACACACACAGCTAATATTTAATTTGTAATTTAAATTTAATGTTACTTTTTAAAATATTTTTAGATTTGATATTTTTATATATGCTGCTTATTAATTAATTGTAATAATTCATAACAATTATACTAAAATATATTTTAGTGTAATATTTAAAATTTTAATCAGTTTTTTTAAATATATATTTAATCTGAGATCTAACTAAAGTAGTTATTACAATTAAATATAAAATATATTAAAATTAACATTAAATAAAAAAAATAATACATTTTTTAATGTAATGTTAATTATATATATTTTTATATAGGCTGCTCTCTAAATATTCATTCATTCATTCATAACAATTAACTATTATTCATAATAACACGTCATTTTTGTTTAATATTTTAATTGCATTTTTAATTTAATTTTTATCTGAGATGTCTTTGTATCTTTTTAAACAAAACTAGATATGTCCACTTAATTGGTACCTAAGTCTCAGGAGGTTAATGCTGAAATACCACGTTTGTATTTACAGTAAAACAGAGCATTATTATATATTAATATTATATATTTTAGTGAGGATATTCAGATCTAAGAAATACGGATGCACTGTTGGAAATACGTGTTTTCTTTATTTAAAGCTCTCTTGTTGAGAGATATGCATGTTTGAATGAAGCTCTCAGGGTGTTGAATGACTTGAGGAAGCGCATGACTTTTCAGAAAATCCCTGTTTTATGCCTCTGCCTTGTTATATAAACAAACCAGCCTGTTTATTTGTATTGTGTTCCTGTTTAACACTTACACAGTAGGCTACATTTAAAGAAGTTGCTTTCAAACATGTCTGATTCTCCTACAGTATGGCCTACAGCTAAAGGTTTACCTTATGGATATTAATTAGGTGACTGATTTACCAGAATATAATTATCCTGATGTTGCTTGGCAACCGTGCTGACGTGCCCAGTGACTGACCTTAATCAATATTCATGAGCCTTTTAAAATTCGTACATTTACGGCAGGTTTATGCGTAACGGCGTCTTAATTGAGAAACGTTGCCATCTTGTGGTCAGATCAAGTAGAGGTTGTGAAGTTGACCTACATTTTACACATATTAATGGAGCGTTTCAGTTGTTTAGCTAGCGTTAGCATGATTATCTCTGCGTTTTATTCAGTTTAATTACACTGAGTTTTAGATAGCGGTTTACATGATAATTAATTATCTTACCTGTCAAACACAAAAAGAAGCAACTTGGGCATCACCACTTAGGATTTTTCCCCTCATCACTACTTTCACCTTGTTATTGTCACCAATGTTTATTCTCGTCTTGTGTTCTTCTGTCTTCAAAGCTGCTTCTTCGGCTGTACAGGTAGAAACTGATTTTCCCGTTGTGTCCGCTGGTAAAGCAGTATAACAAGTTTGTTCCGTTGTCTAATTTCAGTACACTATGATAATAGCTTGTCTATAAACGCGACATCCAATGAGCGCGAGGATTCTGTGTGACGCTGGAGAAACGCGCGGTTTTTGTCAATTCAAAATGGCGATACTCACTGATGGGGCGACCCGCACCATACATAATTATAACACTTTTTTATAGAAAACTATTTTGAGTAATTACGTCTTCATCTCATTTGAGTGAACATTTTTTCTACAGAAGCCGTTTCTGCTATTGAATAAAAAAAATAACAAAGGCTAATAGCAATTCTCAGAAAAAGATGTTTAAATTGCAAGATGATTTAAGAATTGTTAAGTATAAACTTGTAATTCTGAGAAAAAAGTTAGAATTCTGAGATACTCAAAATTCTAAGAATTCACAACTGCGAGAAAAAACCCACAACGGTGAGATAAAAACTCTCGTTTTATTCCGAGGCAGGGGAAAAAAACAAAACAATTGCAAGATAGAAACTCAGAATTTAGAGAAAAAAGTGAGAATTGCAAGAAAAGAAATCAAAATTCTACGTTTTTATCTGGTAATTCTTACGATTTTCCCCTCAGAATCGTAATAAAGTCTGAATAGTGAGATAAAAAGTCGCAATTACCTTTTTAATTTTTTTATATCACAGTGGAAACAGGCTTCCATACCATTCAAATGACTCTCCTCAAAAACACGACGTATTTCTTAATGTGTAAAGCCCCGTTCACACCAAGCACGATAACGATAACGATAGCGATAAAGATATAGTTCTAAAAATCGTTCTCAGTATTAAAGAATAGCAGTGTCCACACCACAACTATAACGATAAAGGCACAGAGAAACGATATCGTTGGAATCACTTCCAGAACGATTTTTTTCCAGCTGATGAACGATAAAAACACTGACAGCCAATCAGAATCCATCCTGCTATAATGTGCTGGAGAATTTAAAGCGGCAGACGCACGTGCGCTTAGAATAAACAGACGATATCGTTCGCTGGTGTGGACGCAAATATAGTTATCGTTATAGTTATCTTTATCGTTATCGTGCTTGGTGTGAACGGGGCTTAAAACATTACAAATTATCACCAAACTACTGAACGCACCTTTAAGTAGGCTACGTAATTTCCAAGTCTAAACAAACAAGTTTCAAAGGATGGATGTTAATGAAATAAACAACACACCGAAGTAACGTGGTGGCATTTCTTCTTTTTATTTGATTATATTTCGCAGAGCTTAAAATATTAAGTGGCTTTTAACTTAGATAATTAAAATACATAAAAAGAAAGCAAGAACTGAAGAACTCTGCAAATATAGATAAAAAAGTACAAATAAATAAAATAAAAGAAGGAGGGATGCTCTCTTGCTAAAGGCAATTACTTTGATTTTTTAATTATATATATAGTTTCAATCTATTTCTTGGGAAACAAAAACGTAATGTGCATTTTCTGCACACGTGGGCCGCCACAATATTCATGACCTCTGATAACTTAAAAGAAAAAAAGTGAAATAAAAAAACTAAAGGTCGTGACGCTGGAGGATGTGCTCATCAATGCAACACAGCAAGTCAACTGCCATGCAGCAATCATTAGTCCGCGTCTGCAGCGTCTCTCTGAGCGAGCAGACATGCAGATATCACTAATATCCTTGTCGGAAACCTACAAAGCAAGTCCAGACTTTCTCTAAAGCATCATTCAAACCATCAAACCCTTAATACATCATCGTAAAAGGCTAATACGTACATTGGAGATGATTTAAAACACAAAGACATGGATAATGATGGCTAGAATATGAAAAAAGAGAGATTTTGCACTAGTCTGGTACAGTTTTATGTGTAATAAGGCTGCAGAGATCATAAACAGTCAGTCGGTGCGTGACGTCACTCCCTCCACAAGGGGGAGCCAGAGGTCAATGATACATTTCTAAACATTGTTGCATATAAACAGACAATTCGATAGCTATAATTCTAAGGCACCGATGAGAGCCGAGCTGAAACACCATTCCCTAAAAGAAAACGAAAACCTCCGAGAGCGCATGCGCAAAAAACGATAATAAAAATGCTAAGTAAAATATACATTGTTCCTGTATAAATGAGAATGGAGACAGATTGTTTTGTCCTGTAGGAAACATTCACACCAATCTGTGCTGGTATGAGAACTGCAGACCGCCGGCTCTCAGCCCCATCTTTTGATCAGTTCTCATGAGAAATAGTGACGGAGGGGCCCGTCCGAGAAGGCCTCGCACGATTCGTCGTCGTCGTCATCCTCGAGTCCGAGGCTCGAGGCTCATCTCTCGGTCACGTGGTTGTGTGTGTGGGGCGGCAGGGGGGCGCACAGCACCTCCGACAGGTCGTCCATGATGCAGAGCTCCTTGGGGTCGATCAGGTTGAATTCCCTGACGAAGACGATGAAATGTGCGTACAGTGTGTTCAAGTGTCCCTGCAGCTCCAGAGCCACCGTCTCTTTAAAGTGAGCCCAGTAGATGTGAGCCAACACGTGAAACAGATACCGGCAGACCTTCTTCACCAGAGACTCGAACGAGTTAGGAAAGTCTTTGCCTGAAAGCAAATTGAGATATCAGTTATCATTTAATAATAATAATAATAATAATAATAATAAATAAGTTTTGTTTTCATTTACATTTATTGTTTCATTGTTAAATAAGTCAAAAAAATATATATTTTTAAAATGTTGTTTAAGTAAAACAACATGCTATAATTAAATTATGATTTAGTAATGTTTACTAACAGTTAATAATAAAAGGTATTTATAATGAGCACAGCTATTTTTGCAGGCCTTTTTCAAACACTACAACAAATGTGGAGATTAAAACTAAATTTAGTAATTTATCATTTGCGCTATTTGTTTTCAATTTCATTGCATTTATCGCTTGTAAATTTATATAAATATTAAAAGTATATGTTATTAAAATAGCAGATTTAAGTAAAACAAGTCAGTAATGTTATTTACTGCTTATAATTCATTTAAATGTTATTTAAATATCAATAACCTGCTAGGATTACAAAAATGCTGATTTATTATTATTACTTGCAATAATTTATAATTTTTTTTTTTAATTCAAATAAAAATGAAATACGTTCAATGCTTTATTTACTTTTAATTACAACAATAAAATGACAATCATTTGTGCCATTGTTTATTTAGTATATTATTTTTTATATTTCAATTTTTTTAATATTTTTTATTATAGTCTTAGTTTAGTCATTTTGTTGTGTTTTTGTCATTTTTATTATTTTTTTTTTTATGTCTATATAGTATTCATCTTTTCGTTTATTTAATTTTATTTATTTTACCATTTAAACAAGAAAGGAAAATGTTGCCTTGGCAACTAGGTAAAACAAAAGTTTATATTTTCAGTAAATATATTAATATTAATATTTTACTTCAATTAATTTGTTTTTATGGTTTGAGTTTTTGTTTACATTAAACAAAATAACCCTGATCTGTATATTAATTAAACCATATTATTTATTTTTGTTACTTTTTGTTTCACTTTCATTTACAAGAATTAAATTAAAATGTAAAACAAATATGCACAAGTGGATCAATATTTTTTTTCCTAAAATTAATTAATTTTAAAACATTTCCTTCCTAGTTAAAAAGAGAAATTACATTCACAAAACTCATTCTCCTCGATGAACACTAGAGTGTGCCACTGATCTGATGAATTTTACTTCAAACTTACAAATCTCAGCTCTCGTATTTCTCTATTATGACTGCTAGAGGGCAGTGATCATACACACCATATTTTGTGGGAAAGATTTCTTCGTCCGTCACTAATTTCTGCACAAAAGTCATGACGAGGTCGACATACTGAGGCGCAGTGCACTTTGTCTTCTTCCCTCTCTCGTCATACCAGTAGTATATCCTGTAAAAAAGAAGACAGTGACAATTACGAACTTGAGTACTTCAGAACAAAGTGAACAATTTACGGTTTAAAATGTACTAACTATACAGCTCCTATCAGCATGTTAAGGAGGACTGCTCATGGTGACAGTGAGTTTGGGAGGGTAGCGTGGGTTTGAAGGGCTGTAGACATTACAAATCTCTAGGAATGCAGACTGAACGCATAACTGACCACAAACCAATGCTGATCACTCAACGGCTGAACGCTGAACTGAAATAACCGTCGTGGTAAACTAAAGCACAGTTAGCACATAAACACAGACGCTACACGTCTCTGAATGGACAGGTGAGTAAATGTCGGGCTGAATGCCAACGAGTATCTCAATATTCTCAAATATCTTCAAATGACACGGTTGAGTTACAGATTTCAGATCGGATCGGTCCAAACGACAGATTCATTTACAATCACAAAAGCGCAAGTACTGAATCTACCTGCATAATACTTCAACAAAACATGAAATATGAAGATTAAAAGGCCTAATCTTAACATGGTCATGCATTTTCATGAAAATACTTTGGAGTGTTTTATCAGAATATGTACACAAGGAACAAGCTAGGGGGAATTAGAGCCATTCAATGAAAACGTTTTTTTTTGACAATTTTGGTATTTTTGACACTTTGACACAAATTTAAGGGAAAAAAAAACAATTCGCTTGTATATATTTTTATTTAATTTGATCTTTTTTTTTTTGTTTGTTTCACAAACATTTAATTTATTTTACAAACATTTTGTTTAAAATTATGGAAGCCCGTTTCCGCCACTGAATAAAAAACTAGAAAAGGTAATTGCGACTTTTTATCTCACAATTCTGACTTTTTTTCTCATAATTGCGTGATACAAACTCGTAATTCTGACTTTTTTCTCAGAATTACGTGATATAAACTCGCAATTGCGAGACAAAGTCTCGAGTACTCCATAGGTACAAGTTGAATCTGTCGGAGAGAACTGTGAAAAGGAACTGCTCATGATCAATTCAGTGACAAATGTCTGCGCAATTTATTGCTACTGACAAAAGTTTCTGAAGTGTTTTATTATCTGCTCAATTCAGAAATGTTCAGAACTCATTGCGACAGTGCAGATACAATGACAAAGCATACTGCAAAAGCAACCAAAGAGTTTTTGAAAAAGAAGTGGACTGTTATGCAATTCAATCACCTGAAATCCGATTTGCATTTCACTTGCTGAAGACAAAACTGAAAAAATTGAATTTATTCACCAATTCTGGTGATGTCTATAGACTTCAAATTGAATGCAAAGGATTTGCAACCAAGTATTAAAAAGTGAAAGTTTGATTTATGATTATTATTCATTAAACAAGTCACATATGCAAAAAGTTCAATTTGGATGTAAATATCAAATTAAAACAGTCTGCAGTTAAAGCACATATCATTTGAAATCCATAATAGAGCCAAAAATGTTAGAATTGTGTCGATGTCCCAATATTTATGGACCTGACTGTAAATGCAACTTTAATAAAAATCAACCCATGGGAAATGGAAGTGTTTGTAGTTCAAAAAACACCCACTAAAAACACACATATGTTGAGGTATTTTATTAGTATGCTTCTGAGCACATAACTCAATAAACTGGACATCAGGTCTATTTGAGCATCGCCGTCCCTCACTTTCCTTTTCATCAGTAATTGATTTCTCAATGGACAGAGCAGCGGTGACGGTAAATACGGCTTGTGTTTTGATGAGTGCGCCCATCCTTGCCCTGCGAGGAATGCCTGAGGTGAGCGTGTAATTGTTGGTGTTTTGTGTGTTGGTAATTCACGTCCTTTAACGTTTGACATGTATCTGGTTCTACAGGGTCAGTCTTTAGAGATTCACACCCAGGCGTCGCTCCGGCCCAACAGGGTGAACGAGTCGAGCACGGTTGGCTGTGGGAATGTAGAGATGGAGGCACTTTTTCCGTTTGACTCGTATGAGGGGGATTTTACAATTACAGGCATTTTTTCAATGCTTGAAATTTGAAAATGAAACTTATTCAGATCGTTTCATTTTAAATAGTAAAACCTTTAAGATCAACCTTCAAGTGGATTTTGATATAACGTTTGAGGGTGGATTATTTTATTTTATTATTATTATTTATTTATTTGTTTGTTTGAGAAAATGTTCAATAAGTTAGTTAAACTATGTGAAGATATACTCAAATACTGAGTGTTTTGGTAATAAAGCTGCTCTCAAATCAATAAAAATAATCTTAAAATCAATGACATTCCTTACTATGCTGTGCTTATTTCCATCATAATCAAGTTTAAACAATTTTATAGAAAGTCAGTTTTCTAAAAAGCTTTGTATGATGATAATGACAGCTGTTTTGGGAACAGCAAATTGTTATAATTTTTTTTTGCAAATTCAAAAACACACAAAATGAAATATTAATTAAAATAATAATTATTAACATTGTGCTTAAATTATAAATTAAATAAATGCATAAATGTATATTTTATATGTATATTTGTATATATCTAATTATATGTAAATATTTCGTATTTTATATTCATTTTTATTTATATATTAGTTATATTAATGAAAATGTGTTTAGTAATATATTTATTTGTTTTACATTTATATTTATTTGTTTATATGTGTTTGTTTTTATGTGTATTTATAATAATTATTATTATTAATTACCATTATATTTATGCGTTATAAATGATTATTATTAATAATAGTAATAAAATAATAATAATAATTATTACTATTATTATTATTACTATTATTGTTGTTGTTGTTAGGCAAAAATACAGTTTTCTGAATTTTCGGACTATATTATTTTGGAAATTTAAATGCACTCTTAAACAGTACTCTTAAAAATTAGTAAAAAATAATTAGTGCTATCACTGAGCTGGTCGAGACTAAAGCTGTAAGGTAAATGTTGCTTAAAGTAATTGTATAACTGATCGCTTTCATCTTAAGTTTGGACCTCTGATCGTCCCAAACAGCCTGTGAGAACATGTAACTATAGGACTTTAAGGTCATTTAATTTGTTCCACCTCCAAGAAACGTACAAAATTCCTGATTCTGAGAATAGTTCCCTTGTATTCTCTCGTTCAAAACACATCTGAAAGCCAAACAAGCACTGGCTTCAGTAAATGTGTGTCAGCTTTCATTCCAGTCATGCGTTAACCTCAATCAGACCCACAAACCCAGATTCTCACAAAGACGGTGTGCTGATCTGGAATCTGGTTTTAAAATGGAAAAACATTGTAAATATGAGAAATATCTGATCCAGAAGGACTTCTCGTAAAAGGAGGGTTCGGGTTCTCGCCCCAGGACATGTCTGGAGGAAGAACGAGTTAGAAAGAAAGACAAAAGAAAGAGAAAGGAAAACTTACGTATTGCAGGCCGTCATGGTTTGACATGTGTCCCCAGTGCAAAACTCGGAGATTGTGCTATACTGCAGATTTATGAGATTGAAGAAAGTTGTTGCTGAAAATGACAAAAGAAACGTTTTAAAAAGTGACATTCGAAAAGTTGAGACAATAGCTCTGTTCCAAAACCAAATAAGCACCCTATGAAGGCAGCATTTTAAAGACATCATAGTCACTCGTGGTGCAAAGTGTCCCTAATGATAAAACCAGCCTATGCTGCTTGGCTGGTCTTAGCTGGTTTAAGCTGGACATCTGGTCTCCCAGCCTGATCAGTTGAAGAAGTGGTCAAAACCCCTCTAAAACCAGTCTGCTAAATCATTTGACCAGACTGGAAGGCCAATTAAAACCTATCAACCAGTCCAAGTTAGTTTTAACTGATTTTTTCAGCAGGGTTGTTCAAAACATAGCAAATTAATAGGGGTGTAACGATACGCGTATCGTGTATCGTTACGAACGGTTCAAAAATGGAAGTGATCATCCCTATCCCCTTGGAGTGGGGACTTTGGAGTGAACAGGGCACGAAATCCCGTTATTTAGTCGTTTGGAATGCACTTGGTGACAGGGAGCGATCTAATTTCCTCATTATCTTCAGCTGGGATGTTCCCGTGACAACACAGCACAGTGTCAGTCAGCAGATTCGCTGTTTAAATGTCAAATGTCTTTTTATTATAAACTGTTATCATAAACTGTTGCAAATAAACATACATTTTATTCAATTTTTAAAATATGCTATCAATAAATTATAGTAAAAAATAATATTTCAGATAAAACTTTTTAAAATGTACTATGTTGTTTTTATTTAATTTAACTATCCTTAGCTGGTGTCCGTCAGCGACATCTGCTAACATGACACGTGCTGTTGTTGTCACGGGAACATCCCAGCTGAAGATAATGAGGAAATTAGATCGCTCCCTTGTTCACCAAGTGCATTCCAAACGACTAAAGGCCATTGCACACTGTTCACTCCAAAGTCCCCACTCCAAGGGGATAGGGATGATCACTTCGCATGCGTTGGATCTGCCCGTGAACCGTTCGATACACGATACGCGTATCGTTACATCCTTTCCTATCAAATTAATTATGCAACGGATGCGAAAACTTACTAAATCGAACCTGATTTTTTTCTGAAGCACGAAATTACAGAATGCACTGTGACAAGCTTAAAAAAATACAAGATGGTGGACAAGGCGCGATAAATGTTGATTATAAACTTATTAAATTGATTAAAAGCATATTTCATTCAATACCACAAATTATCAATAAATTACAGTTAAAAACATTATTTCACAATATTTTTGTGTACTATGTTGTTTTTATTTAATTTAACTATCCTTAGCTTAGCAACATGCTAACATCAAACACGAAAGCTTTTGTTCACCAGGTGAAGTTTATAGTCCAGTCACTTAGAAGTGTATACTTATGTGTAGGGGTTTGTTCAAATCACTACAGGGTTTCTGCAGGATTTTTAAGCTCAAATTTAAGACATTTTAAAGACCTTTTTTAAGACCTGCACAAATAAAATTTATACCATATGAGCGGGGTAGGGCAATGTCTATAGTACAATATTAAACTGTAAAATTACTGTAAAAAGCATAATTTACAGTTCAGATACAAGTTTTCACAAAACAAAAAGTTTTATAAAATAATAAACTTTACATTTCAGCCTTTAAACCATTTTTAAGAAAATGAATGAGTCAAAAGTATTAATTATTATATTAAATTTAAACAATTATTATCAATAAATTATTGTATCAATTAAATAACAAATTAGGGGTGTGCGATATTGACAAAATTATATCTCGATAATTTTCTTGGATTTTATCGATAACGATAATTAGACGATATTTTGCTGAGTGTGTTATTGTGCTGGTATCTTAAGGACTACCGTGGACAGCTGACTCCTGCATTTTTTGATATTCTTCTTATTCTGTGTGCATGGTCAGTTCACAGCAGTGATAGAAATTAATAATTTCCAACTAGTTTTATGGGCATTTTACCTTTAAGCCATTTTTTCTAAAAGTGTGCACCATCTTTCGAGTCAAATTCTTGCATTTGGGCTGTTACCAGGCAAATGAAATTCGTACCGACAAAATGTATCTTTGCAATGCAGAGGAAACACAGAAGCTGTATTAGATGTGGCATTTAGATGCATTTATAAAACTGTTTAATGCAGCTCTGAGGGACATGGAATACTTTAAACTGCAGTTATAAATGCATAAATAATGTTTTGATATTTTAAACATTAAAAACTGATGTTTAAAAAAATGAAAAGGTACCTTAGATGTGAAATTAAAACCGGGGGATGGTGTCTAAAACATAAGTCTCTTAATATTAACTTCTTATTGATTTTATACAACAGTTCAATAAACATCACATTTGTAATCATGCTGACTTTCAGAGAAAAAAACGGCACTCTTCGTGTGATATTAACTATATGAAATGATATAAATATATAAATTGTCTGCCCCATATCTTGAATTATGTGATAATTCAAAATGCATTTTAATAGACTGAATCATACAGTGAAAGAACACACTATATGCGCGCGCGCACTAGTCTAACCTACTTCATCATGTAATGTATGCGTGCACTCTGTAGGTGTGTTTTGTTTGCTTTTCGCCATATACTCGATAATATCACAATCGCACATCGTTAAAACAACAATTACGATATTAACGCAGACCATCCATACCGCACACCCCTATACTGTTTAGATTTTTATAATGCATAAAACATTTAAATTGTTTTCACATTTACGATTTAAAAAGGTAATTCTCTGCTTTATGCTTAAAAAGGTAATTCTCTGCTTTTTTGCACTCACACACAAAAATGCGACTTTTTTCTAAACTACTGACTGACAGAAGGGCATTTTTGAAGATGGACAAAGACTCTAAGCCTCAAAATACAAGGCAAACACTCATAGGGGCTGTAATGTTTGCTTGGGAACTCACTGTTGTTGGCGAGCCATTCGTTGAGGTCGATCTCTTTGGTGGGAAGCGACACCAAATCTTTCAGGTCGAAGTCCACGACCCGCAATTTTGTGTACTCTGGCTCCATGTAGTGCTTCTTCTCTTCAGCGGGTGGTTTCTTTCCATTGGGCTTCGTTTTGGATTTCCTGCAAGAGAAGAGGGACGCGTTAAGAAGAGACGCATAGAGTGAAGTGCGTTTTTTCATTGCCATTAGCACCATCAAATGCACAAATTGTTTTCAAACATGTTTCCCAAACACAGTGTAACTATCAAGCAAAATATGTACATGTACAAACAAACATGAGTTTAAAATATATTTTGATTAATTTAAACTTTTTTTTATTTCTTAAAGTCAAAACTAAGTCATAACTTTTCATTCAGTTTTGGGGGAGTTGCACCACATGACATTTTGAACTGAACTAACCTTGCCTTATAAATAAAATAAAATAATAATAATAATAATAATATTTCATTAAAATTTTATGCAGCATCACAACGGTATGCAAGGGTGCTCTCTATGATGTCATTTCCTGTTCTATGATTTTTTTTTCTGCATGTTGGTTGCACCACCTGACTTGACTTGGCAGACAACATAAGTGCAGCCATTTTAATGATATTTTCCTCTAACAAATAATAATAAAATATTAGTTGGGTCAATATCACTGTAGGGTGCCTTTTGGTGTCCTGTACATAAATAACTCATTTGCCATGATAACTTAACATAAAAATGACTATGAAAGGGTGTGTTATATTAGGCTAAGTTTTTATATTCATAACAAAAGCATTACTTGGCTCTTTAGATACATTTTCTAGATTTTTTTTTATTTTTGTGTAAGAGGATGCGTGTTATTTTGCTTTGTCCCATGCACTGCTCATTAAATTTGAATGAGAGTATAATACAGTCAAATCATACAATTAAAAATTGTTGTTCTCTATTAATATTTTGTAATTTTTTTGTTAAACTCAATTTGAGTGTATTGATCATTTGGTAATAAAAACAATATTTTTATTTAATAAAAAAGAAGAGTTTGTCCATGTCCCTTGAATGGTTGTCCACCCTGTGGTGTTGGGAAATCTGCCCCTTTAAGAAAAGGCCATCCCCTTTAGTGACATCAGGACAACAGATTTTTTGTCTCTTCAGTGGCGGGAATTTAAACCGCTTAGGTGAATAAGTTGGTGACTTTTCAATTGACAAATTTTCTTTGTATGAGTTTGCATACTTGCTTTTCCCAAGCTTAACATGTCCACCCTGTCGGCATAAAATATGCCAGAAGTGATTAGAATACAGTATTTTCAAAATATGTAAGTTTAAATATACAAAATTCTCTTCAACAACCAGACTAAATATTTAGCTAGTCTCAGTTTGTTGTAAGCTAATATGCTAATTGAAGCTCAAAATGTCCACCCTGTCGGCCATTTAGACTCGATAGAGTGGACAGACTCATGACAGGTGGACTGAATGAAAATTAATGGGGAGGGGGCGGTATATCAGTGTGATTGAGGATGTAATTATATTATTTATTATTACTATTATATTATTTTTTTGAAGTTGAATAAATGTTTCATTTTCATATTTTGTCATGATTTGAGTGTTCTGCATTATGTGTCCACACCGTCATGTGCTGGTCCACCCGGTCATCTTGATATTTTACAATAATATTTTAAATAATAATTAAATCGTATCTATATAATCCAGTGTGTTCAATAGCTAGGTGTGGGGGCAATAACATGCAAACAAAAAACTGCATCCAAATATCACAGTTTTCTCTAAATAAGAATAAATACATGTGTGAATTGTATGAGTTTCTTTAAAAACACATGGTTTACATAAGATCTTTTATGTACTTATAATTTGAAAGCAAACAAATAACCCTGTTTAGGAACGGGACATCATACCTTTCAGAAAATAGAATTTGCATCTTAATATTGCAATGAAAACGTATTTAACAGTAATATATGTCCATATCTTATGGTTTATGCTTCGAATAATGGCCCATAATAATCTAAAAAAATGTTTGGGAGCTCAGCTAATATGTTTCTATAGTACTTGAGTGTCTACTATTTATGATGTGACAAAGCGAATGGGAAATTAAAACCGGGTTGAAAGGCACTCTATGCTGATATTGACCCAGTTTAAGTTTAAAAAATAAATAAATAGATTAAGATTAAGCAGAAATAGATTAAGCAGAACAATTGTACAGCTTAGACATTTACTTTAAGACACCTAAAATAAATAAATAAAATAAAATAAAAATGTAATTTAATTTTAGAAATTAAAAACATGCTCATCACAAAAGAGGTGTATTCAAGTCACTGTATGTGCGAATTGCATTTTTAATATTTTCTGAATAAATTCTTTTCAGACAGAAAAAAAAATAAATAATTGTAAGAGCTTCCACTGACAAAAACTTTTCCTAGTCTAGTTTCTAAACGAAATCTCTGTCTCTGCTTTGCTTCTTTGGAGTAACCCACATTTCTCGTCTGTTTCAAACTCAGGTGTCAAAACAGACTTGTACTTCCAGTGCGAGTTTTTACATGTAAATGTCAGAATCGCATTGCTGTGGCAGATCCCGCAGCTGGCTGGGACAAAGGTTACAGGGGCATTAAACAGCTAATAGCAAGAGTACAGGCAAAGACAGGTTATAAAGAATTTACATCCTTTCCTTGCACTCACTTCAACTCCTCTAGGGTTTATTATGTTTATGTGAACAAATAAGGCACGTTTACGAATAACTTTTCTTTACTGCTCGTTCACTTTAACTCTGTTCTTCCTTTTAGCTTTAAAACAGTACTGGCTTTCATCACACAAAGAAACTCCCTAAATTTATAGCTCGTCCACCAACACGATTTCCTGTTAAAGCGTCTCTGCACTGTAAACAGCTCATTCCCAACCTCAAGTTTCTGACCACCTTCACCAGTTCCTCTTTTCACACGCAACGGTCCATCATAGGACCAGGAAGAGGACTTATCTCAGAGACCAAAGTCCATAAACATTGTTTTCAAATTGAAGCCAAGACAAAGGAGCGGTTTGTGGGATTGTCGGGATTCTGGATTGCTTCCGAGCGGGAAAGATCTTATCATCCATATCGAGGTCTTAAATTGACTCGTGTCAAAGGTCTAAAAGGGTTAATCATGGAGCACGGTCCGATCAAACATCACTGGAGCGTGGGAAGTCTGGTAAACTTCAACTTTATTTGGACGTCATTCCATTTAACTACTCAGTATTAGTGTTCCTTGTAAAACAGGAAAGAGACGGAGATAAATCACCACGGCAATTCACACTATGAGGCAAGTAAAGTTACTGCTTGGCTAATGTGGTCAAAGATAATAAAAAAGTTTAAATATGAAAGAAACAAAGACAAAGAACAAAAAAAGAGGATATTTCTCGATCCTCTTTCAACAATGACACTGTCCCTAAACAATGAGCCACCCCTCATTATTGAAATGGGAACAATAGGAGGTATGAAACATTGCAGAACTCGTCTTGCACCTGCGTTTTGGACATAAAAATACCTGAATGATAAGAACAGCATATGATGGATGTTAAAATGACATCCAATGAACGTACACTACAAATGGACCCAAACTATATCTAGAAACCAGAATAACAAAGGCCTGGGTGGGATCTTTTGACTTATCCCAATAAGCAAGCAACCAGAACCATTTCACCATTTTACTTTTTGCTGTAGAAGTTGCAGCGCACTTCAGAAACCCTCCACCTTCCCCAGCTCCACCTGTATACATCTGCTACGGGGTGATTCATGTATTCTATATATGGGGGTTATTTAATATATGTTATATGTCTAGCAGCAGTATCTCTTACATGCTCCCAGCAGTCTCGGTACTTGCTCTGCCACAGCAGCAGATCTGTTCTGCCAAGACCAAACACATCAACATTGCCATATACATTATCATGCTAAACTCTCTGAGAGTTGCCATGATAGAAATGTTTTAATAAAGAACTTGCACAACTGATCCAGGATCAGTATAAAGGATCGGCATTGAAGGATCAATCCATTATCAAGTGAAAGTGATGCCAGCAAGCAAGCAGGCAGCTGTCAGGTCCAGCTGGTAGGAATATGAACTTGAGGCTTGAGCCAGCTGGAAGATCTGAACATCTCCCAGATCCTTTGATGGATCCGCGCAGCTGAGCTCAAACACTCTGCTTCCCGCAAAACCCATCCCTCTGCTGACTAATAAAGGACATATTTTAATGTCCAGAATTGAAAGATGATACAATTTCTTAAAAGTAACATACACTCTCTAAAGTTTTGGGAGTGACATCTAAATATATGTAGGAGTGTCTTCCCTAAATTCTATTCCACAAAATAAAGGATTCACTTCTGAAAACACAATGTTGACACAGTCAACATTTCAGAAACATCTCACAGCTTTTTTGTTGTCGTATTTTAGGCTTATTTGCAAATAAATGAAAGAACATACCTCAAAAGTGGAGTGATACCAGATTAAACTCAAATGTGAACACTACCAAAGTGGAGCCAAGAACGGTAATCTGTAAAGCTACAGTACGTTGAGAAACATGATTTTAATGTTTGATACACAAACACAGATGGGTTTCTAGAGCTGAGTGGATGATACAGGTCTTTGGTCAAAACCTAGGCTTGGTTTGAGAGTCTGGAAACTACAATGCCTTTTATGGCAAAGATATCTGCGGGAAACTGCTATGAGTGGGCATGATGTGTGTGTGTGTGTGTGTGTGTGTGTATGTGTGTGTAACAGGAGGGCCGCTGGCAGCTAGAAAGTTTTTCTTTCTCCTAAAATAAACTAGCTAATGGCTTGAGAATTTGCCCTCCACCACATAATTCACAAAAACGGTGCTTCCTGGAAAATTGCGAAACACTGTGAAGGCTAAAATAAAACAATGTGCGTTCAGATTTTTGGACGCACAAACTGTTTCTTTGTGTAAAAAACAACTATGTTGGGGTGCTGACATAACATTGAGTTCTGGATCCTCAAATGCACTCCCATGCTTTGCTTTCCATTGTTTTTTGGTTTTATCAGAATCAATCAGGAGAATCCTGGACTTGATTTCATCTTGTGACTAAATTTAAAACATGAATACTATGTGTGTTTATCTTAAAGCATGTGAAACGTTCACTGGTTTTCTTCAAAGGTTTGGTGTGGATAGAGATCACAAGCTTTTAGGGAACTTAAGCAATTAAACAATTGAATACACTGCCAGGTAAACACCTTGTCAAAAGTTATTATTAAACACAGCATGCTGTTCAGAATCTCAAAGATGAACTATGCATGAGGCCTGACATTATGCAACACACTGTGCACATTGTCATCCAGCATCTGCAAGCAGCTAAAACAACTAAACATCCCTAAATCACTTTGACTCAAACAGAACAGGGCTGGAAACTTCAAAGCTGCCATATGGATACCAAAACTACAATCTGGAAATCAGTAAACAGCAGTAAAACAATCCAGCACCTACGGACTCTTTTGCTCTTCAGGGAGACATTACGTTATTCCTAAAAAAAAATGGAAAAGCATTCAAAACAGTGCAATGTTTCTCCCAAAATTGCCATAGAGTTAATTCTCATCACATAAGGACAAGTGATGTTGATAACCCATAAATAGCCATGATTGAATGACTGTCACATGACAACCCCCCCAAAAAAAGAAAAAAATAATAATTAAGGAAACCAAAGTTTCTATTGGTCAAGATCAAAATTTGGAGTGCAAAAGCACCATCAATAAAGTTGTTTTACGGGAAGTGATAGACTGAAATATTGGCGGACGTGATTAACTGGCCAAAAGTTTGAGATTTATCGACACTGGTTGTTAACTAATAATTAATAAGTGACTCAAAACTGTGTAAAATAAGTGTTAATTACATTACAGCAATTTTGTGTACATCTGTTATTACGTAAACATTGCTATTATTTTGGCCATCAACCATCCTGCTCTCTAGATATTAATATTAGCACCGCAATTTATTTATTGTACAGTCAGGATGACAACAAAATAAAAACTGGATGTTTTATAAATGGAGCATTTATAACAGTTTCAAACAAACATGACCTTCAGCATTGATGCTAAAGTACTTGCTGGTCTTTGGCTGAGTTTGGACTTCAGTTCTCATGGGCATCAGGAGTGTGTGAAGAGCCACTGGGATGACAGTATTGTGTTAAACACAGCAAGAGCACCATGGGGACGGTACAGCGAGAGGTCATCAGCATCACAACAAAGAGGTGGCTGAAGAGAGAGGTCTTTGTAAACCATCCTTCACAAACACAAACTTTCCAAATTAATTTTACAGTTTTACCCCTTTCTATCTCATTCATGGTGCTTTAATGCAGTTATATGCAAAAATATTAAGTGCAACATTCATTCTTTTGACACCAAATACAAAAAAAGACTCAAAACCATGGCATGCAATACTTGATCACATTTACAGTATCACTGCTTTTTGTTTGAAGTCTCTTGAAATAATTAAGAGCCCACTTGAATTAATTAGAATCTATCTCTGTTGTATTCCAAAGTAAATCGTTGTAACATTCATCAGACAGACATGCATCTATCTATCTGTTTTCCCACTAATCACTCATTATTTAAATTTCCCGGGTGTAATTATAACCGGTGCAAGTGCTCGAAGTTTTCAAACTATTTAAATGAGCGGTGAATCATTACAAGCTTTTCATGTTTGCTTATGAATATGCATGAGACACGTAATATATCTCAATCTAACTGCTAACTGAATGTATTATTATTCGCGCACAACAGCTCACGCGAATAATCAATTCCAATAACAAATGTTCAGCGTAATGTTTGATTATTCTAATAATTAAGAGCCTTATTCGAACCATTTTAGAAAAATCTAAAAATGTAATTTTGTAATTTCAACCAAATAATTTACCTATTTATTGTGACTTACAATTAAAAGTTTTATAATAAAGTAAAATATATTTTATTTATAATTATAGTTTTAGTAATATATTCTTATATCACCCTCCATATGTATAAAGTCTTAATGTAGCCTAATTATTTGAGATCATTAGAAACTGCGTTAAAAAATTACATTCTCCTGAATGCACTGGATATCTGCTCTCAAAACGTGCATAAATTATGCACACATACATTTATTAACGTAATATTGTTACTATGTTTATTACATAGCCACTATTTAGGTTTATGCAGCTGTTATAGACATGCACATCTCCTTGATTTATAAAAACAACAAAGCCACGTTACCTTAGTAAAACTTTACCAACAGCCTGAAGAAGCATCTTGCAACTTAATCCGCTTCTGGGAGTTTTCTGGGAGTGCATATCCGAAGTGCTAACAACGAAGATGGACTGAGAGCCCAAAGCGTTTTGAACTGACCGGTCTTTCCCTTTCCCTTCAGTGGATGTCTTCAGAGACTTGGTATTAAGAGAATATAAAGTTCTTGCTCCAAAGTTCTCGTTCTACCAAACGGCCAGCCAATCAGAACAGTTGACGGGCGGGGCATAATATGTTAACACCAGAGGACAGCCAATCATACGCGCGCATGGGCGGGGCGTGTTGTGGTTGACATGCAGTTTGAAGCTCTGCTCTCTGTCTGTTGTCTCTCGGTCAGATTGTGTTTTATATTCCGGCCAATGTGGTGTGACCAGCTTCCGAATGAAGTTACTTCTTTACAGTTACGTTTAAGAGGAAACATTTACTGTAATTACAAGATATTTCTGAGGTGACAATGCACAACTTGTTTTCTTTCTTCGTTTTGGTGGTTTAGAAAAACCTTGATAAATGCGACAATACATCATTCAAAACAGCACATTAAACTCTACATAGTATATGTTATTTTAAGAGCCTTCTTATTGGAGACAAAAA
Organism: Schizothorax lantsangensis; assembly: GCA_027422415.1. Lineage (NCBI taxonomy): Eukaryota > Metazoa > Chordata > Actinopteri > Cypriniformes > Cyprinidae > Schizothorax > Schizothorax lantsangensis. The sequence continues at coordinate 9,890,282 of CM049854.1, read as the reverse complement.
TGAACTCACGTTATCCACAGAAATCTTTATTTAATATCTATAATGATTTCAAATTTAAAGCCAAACATACAAAGGGCTCAGTTGAATTGTGCCTGAAGCTAAACTACAAGTGAATTCCTGGGTAAATAAAAGATAATACACAGAAAGATATAGGTGACGGTGAAGTGAAAAAGTATTTTTACCTCATTAAAAGATATTTATAGAACTTAGTAGTTGCAAAAGCTATTTCGTAACTGGCATCTTGTTTGTCTTTCAATGAAAATATTGCCAGTAAATCATAAAACCACAAAGTTCTTGAAAAAGCAGAGTCTGACGCACTCTGACGACAGACAATAAGTAAAATTACGACATTTACAAAGTTTCTCAAGGTAAAAATAGCATATTATCTCATCAATCTTCACATATTACGCAAGCGACTCTTGGAAAAATACATGGGGGGCTGGAATTGTGAAATGGTATCTGTCAGCTGAAGCCCAGCCAAAACCTCTGTCTGATCCCACACACTTCATGAGATGTTTACTCACCACCTGATTCACGACAACTGAAACAACATACCAGCCGCATCTGCCGTGTCTGATAACACAATTAAATCACTGATTTACAGGGCGCGCTTCCTGTTCAGACTTTACTTTCAGTCTTAAGCATTAAGTCATGCTCTTATGTGTTCAACTACCAATTATAGAACAAAACACATACTGTAAGACCAGACATCATGTTTAAGACAGTGACATCAGGCCAGTGTGAGTAACAGCTATTATAAAAGTCATTTAACTCATTCAATAAGAGAAGGCCAGGTTAATAAAATAAAATAAGATAAAATAGTAAGTCCAGTAAAATAAATAAATAAATACAATTTTGGTTGGATTTACAGTTTGTGCCAGTGTCCAAAACAATTGTTTTTCTCAAGCTTGATCATACGATTGGTCACATGGCTCGCTCGACTCGTTCGGTAAGAAAGTCAACGAACATTCCTCTTAGACAAAGCAAACAGAAAAAAAAAAAAAATCCTCTCAGACACAGTACATTAGGCCCGGAGCTAAAGCATCCAGCAGATGAGTAATCCAGCCCTGCTGAAATGCCGAGGGTGACATGAGATGAACAAGATAGATAAGAATCTACCCACAATCCTGTCACAATGGGAGAAAAGACGTTAAACTCTGCGAGAACCTTCCACTGTGATTACTAATATCATTTCAAGTAGCTGAAGTGTAGAGAAGTGTATCCTTCATTAATCAGTGTAGATGATCTGGTGCATTTAAAAATAATAATTCCAAGCATCATAAGAATCATGAGATACACCTACACATGAAATCACTCCCACAAGCAATGCTTTTCCAAACATGGCCTATTTTTGTTCTGGTAAGAAGAACTACAAAAAATCTGAATCTTAAAATTTTATTATTTTGGTATGAACTGACCATTTAGCAAAGTGCATTAAATAATTTATTGCAACACCATGATTTGTCTATCTACTCATCCCCCCTGCTGTCCTGAAGAGATTTTGGATGATGGCCATTATTAACACGGTCCTGCATCCTATCGCACATTTCTGCTGCGGAGCGACTGCATGCACCAACATGTTCTGCTCTCGGCTAAGAAAACACATGGCGGGGAGCAGTGAAAGCAAGAGAGAGCTGGATGGATGAGGAAGAAAACCTATCAGATCTGTTTTTTTACAGCAATCGTGTTATAAATCTCGCTTGAGAGATTCTGTTTCATTTTTGGCTGATATATACGCAAATTCCGGGAATGTGTAAAATCAGATTTTGAAACCGATTGTGCAAGTGTGACTTTAATATACCTATTTACAACCAAAAATGATATATGAAGCTTTCCAGGTACTATAAAACAGAAAATAGTCCTGCAAATGTAAAGTAAAAAGGCCAGAGAGGGGCAGAAAAAGAAAGCGAGCAAAAGAGAAAATGAAGGAAACAAGTGAGATGAAGCAAGAAGTTGGAAGCGTGTTGTAGCATGTTCAAAAGGCTTCACCACACACGCAGCATTCCAGCGGTTGGAGGTTCAGGTTCAGTTTGGAAATCTTGATACGGGGCAAACAAATCTACAAACAAACCCTGAAGTCTCAACAGATTAATCAAAATCTCAAAATAGCTGGTAGTTGCAGTTCTAACTTGCTTCAAACTGTGCAGCAATAAAACCCTTTGACTCAATACAGAGTAATATGGAAGCCCATTTCTGCCACTGAGTAAAAAATTAAGAAATTTGCGACTTTTTATCTCACGATTCTAACACTTTTTTTCTCAGAATTGCAAGATGTAAACTCACAAATGCGAGAAAAAAGTCTGAATTGAGAGATCAAACGTACAATTGCATGTTAAAAAATCAGAATTGCGTGACAAACTCACAATTCTGATAAATAAAGTCAAAATTGTGAAATATAAACTCGCAATTGTACGAAAGTCTTTTTTCAAAATTGGACTTTGTAACTCGCAAAGTTTATATCTCATTTCTGAGAAAAGTCATCAGAAAAAAGTCAGAATTGTGAGAAAAAAAAGCTAAAATTGTGAGATAAACTCGAGAAAATAATCAGAATTGCGAGTTCATATCATGACATGCAATTCTGAGAGAAAGTCAGAAATGTGAGTTGTGAACTTACAATTGCAAGAAAAAAGTCAGAATTGCTAGTTTGTCACAATTCTGACTATTTCTTGTAATTGCGAGATTATATCACGCAAATCAGACTTTATAGCTCATAGTTGTGAGTTTATATCTCGCAATTCAAAGAAAAAAGTCAGAATTGTTAGATTAAAAGTGACCTTGTTTTATTTTTTATTCAGTCGCGTAAACGGGCTTCTCTAGATGAGTGATACTTTATAACCAATTAACCAGTGAACAAAATAAGTCATTTAATCAGTTCATTAAACGTCATTTAAATTTATCAGTGTTTGTTTATTAGCACCAAATCAGCCTTTGGTTAATGTGCTATTGCTCACTAGATGGCAGATGATACTAAATAACATCCTTTGCGTCATCTAATGCTTATTTGATTTAATATTTAGTTAATTAGTTAACTAGTTATTTAATAACACCGTTAAAGTTTTAGCAAATCTCAAAATGAATATCCATTTTTTTCATATTGTGTGTTATAATGTTGTGATACCAAAATTCTCTTCAGCATGTAGCATTTAAAACAACTGGTTTGAGTTCTAAAGTTTTATTTTTAGTGCATTTTTTTAGACAAAATAATATAGAATTTTGATATTGGCCATTTATCAGATTTTGGTAATAAAACTATCTCATATCAGCAAGAATTTTAATAACGGTTCATCACTAGCAATACTGGTCATTAAAAACAGGCTTAATCATGTGCTTTGTCACCTTCAGTTACAGTTAAATAAACATAATCATTATGATTTCAAGTGGATTAGGATTATAGTCTTAAAGATGGGATACAGATGTTAATCCATAGCAACATCAATTGAGACTAGGAAATAAAGCAGTAGAAAAAAATGGCTTCATTCAGCTTGTGAAAGAGCCACTGAATGTTGGTAATTATGGAAGCAGAGCCTTTGATCCCTGGATTCAGCGGTAGGAAAAGCTAATCAAAATCTTTGTTCGAAGGACAAAAAGATGACAAGCTTCATCGGTGTAGACAACCATTATGTAAAGTAATGAGGTATACATGAATAGTCACAAACGTGCACATGCACACACCAATACTTCATCCGAAATGGATGGCATGAGTTCCAGTAAGGATTTTAAAAGATCAAGAACAAAAATAGCTGTGGGCTAGAAAACAAAAACAGTAAAAAAAAAAAAAAAAAAAAGACAAAAAGACCATGTGATGCAAAATTGCACTGGTTAAACCACAAGCTCCATCTGAAAGCACAAAGAGATACAAACAGTGAATGTGAGTCTTGTTTTTACTGTAAGTTCACTGCCTCCTACTGGGGAAATACAGAAGTACATCAACCAAAGCTGCTGGTTAGCATGGTCCATTTAGCTTCTGCTGGTAAATACTGTAACTACACCATATGACTACAAAAAAGCGTTTTTCTCCATTGGCGGCCATTCAAAACTCGCTGTATATAGACCATCATGAAAGGTTTCTTTACTTTCCTACAGCACTTTGCCACATGCATCAAACACGCCTCTTTATTAATTGTCAAAATGGGCATGCTTGCATCCTTCTTTCAGGATTTGCCAATATTTAGTAAACAGAATAACAAAAGGGCCAAGACATAGGGCCGAATGTTAGGGTCTAATACAAAAAGACCTTTGTGTAAGAGAGGGAATAAATAAGCTGCAGGAAGCCATGTTTGTACAGGAAACATGCTTGAGAAAAGGAGCCATATAATTGTTTGTGCTGCACAACACAAGACCTTCAGGGTCTCTCAGACTGCGATTGTAATGTGTATTGACCTTGAGGGGTCAAATGCCAAACAGTAAGGACTTTCTGATAACAGCGGTGTTCAAGCAATTTGACCACGGATCTGCAAGACGAGCATCAGGACAAGCACTCCAGCTGTTTTTCATGCTATTTTTGGCTATCACAAATCACTTTGTGGTTAGTTTCATTCTTGTCCCAATTCCTTTTTTGGCAAGTAAATTTCTAAAACCTCCCAGGAACTGTAATTCAGCCCTTAAGTGCCCTCAGATGCTCATTTCCTGATTCTGCTCAAGCAGGTTTTCCACTATCATAGACATTTTTCCGGTGTTTACACAAACATCTCCACCCAGCCTCACAGAGACAAACTGGCAACCAAAGATTCATTCAGCGCTTTCCAATTTGTAGACACGATGTTTATCCTCTTCATTTTTAATCTTAAATTAATAACAAGTCCCTTATCGCTGTAGTACGTGCTCAGCTATGAGACTGAAGGAAAACACCTCAGAACAACTGAGATTGAGAGTCTACTAGAAAAAAACAAACAAAAAAAACACGTATATATAGTCATGTAAATGGCTCAGCCTCGTGTTTTTATTGGCTATAGAAATGTAAACAGCAGCCCAGCTCAGGTGTGAGGCTCATGGAAACTGTTATCCTGTAAGCAGCTTAGATGCCTCTGGGAAGGAGGCAGTTTCTTAGAAACCCATCCAGCCAGACCTCAGTAGAGCCCTTTGGTATCATCCCTGAGGATGTTGAATCCACAACAACAGAATGTTGTGGTTCAGAGCTTCATGTCACATTAAAGTAACTTTTCTGAACCTGATGCTGGTCTGGCCAACCATTTTCAAGTTGCACTTATTAAGACTCTGGCCAAGTGCAGATGACAACTACAAACTGGTGAGAGATAAACAGATGAAATTTTAATGCTACAGAAAGACCTACAGCTAACTTTTGGTCATCTTGAGGCTGGAATACACTACACGACTTTTGCCCTGAATTTCCCCTGATTTACAGTTTGGATAAGTCAACGCTAGTTGCCGAAAGTCAGAGCCAGTCTGCAGATTTGAGTCTATGATGGTCACAGACTTTTTTAACTTCAGACTATGATTCTCTCCAGTCAGAGGATATCAAATATGTTTATTTTAAGACGATTTTAGAACACATTGTTTTCATTTGTCACGCATTTTCTAGCAACAAGGCACACGCTTCTGCATGAGTTTGTGCGGTGATCGGAAGGACTTTAAAGTCTAGTATTCTTTGATCCTCAGTCGTTTAGTGTATGATGCCCAGTTTTTTCTTTGTGAATGTTTACAAAGTCATTAAGTAGGGGTAGGCAAAATAACCAAAATCTTATATCACGATATGAGTCATTTTATTTCACGGTAAAGATCACAATATAGTTATTTTCGCTTTAAATAAAGTCTTTATGATATCAACATTTTTGATACCATAGAAATTTCATAATTTATGTCACCAGTTTAAAAACAAATACTTGCCTAAATAAATAAAATAAAAGCTCACTGAAGACAAGTAAAGAGTCAGCGATTAAATAAGAATAAGAAACTAATTACAAGCAATGGGACAAAAAAAATAAAACTACCATAGAACAAATAAATAAAAAATGCTACATGCATTGTATAAAATAATCAAATATATAAAAACACTGCATATTTAATATTTCTTCTTATTAAAGTTACAAAAGTGATTTAGTCAAGAACAGCGAGATATTTTCTCTCTTTTGCTGTTTGATTAACATTAATGACAGACAGCAGGAACATCACTGCTGTCACTTTAAGAGCTGCCCAGCTTTCTTTCTCAGCTGTTTCCTTTCACTTAAGACCCATATTACTGCGTTTACAAAGATACTTGCAAATATCATAATCTTGACACATACAAGTGTGTGTATTTAACCATTCAAGGCCTAAAAAGGGAAGAAAAAAAAATAATAATAACAATACTCCCGCGATCTGAACACCGTCTTCACATGTGCTCACCTTTCTGACAGCGCTCAGAAACAGTCTCTCAGATAGTGTGCGCATACAGCGAAATGAGTTCTCTTTTGCTGCTAATTGCATTTTAATGGCTTAAAATCACTTGTTTTTACCACAATGCTTTGAAACGCATGCAAACGATAAGTTTTCATGACCACGTAGCACAGCAGCGATAGTCGAAAATTTCTACCAGGTTAATCGTATCTACCGGTATATCGCCCACCCCTATCGGTAAGTGTATGATGTCTAGAGTTTTAAAATCTTTTCAGATATTAAAAGTCGTGTAGTATATTCCAGCCTTTATTTGTGCCTCCCATTCTCGGTTCTGAACAACACAAATTGGCAAGAGTAATAATCCGACTGGTCTAAGAACACCATAAAAAGTGGTCTGACATACATTTATGGACACAAACAAACCTATCCAGATAGTATCTTCAATGATTGATTACCTCCATAATCATAAAATGGATTCAGTGACCAACCAGAGTTCACTTTTTTTTTTCTTTCAGATATTTGAAGCCATGACCCTTACACTGAAAACAATGATGCTATTTTTTTAAGGTAAGTGGTTGCAAACAATTTATTTTAGCTACATAAAAAAAAAACATGTTGAAAGTTAGCCTTCACAACTAACTGAATTTGTTTATTTAAATGTAGCTAAAATAAATTTATTGCAACCACTTACCTTAAAAAAAGTTTGTAAATTCAATGAATCATTTTTTTTCAGTGTAGAAACTTTTGTGATTACATCTCTGTTAGAATTAGATCCTGACAGAGTGATAAAAACTACCTTGGCTTATAAAACTGTATAAACACCATCCAATTAAATTGGAACTGGTGGTTTCATCCAGTTCTTACCATTTGTGTTTAATGTGCATGAAACGTTCTGTAAATGGTCCATAGGCACGCCTTTTGAGATTAAAACATATTCTGAAAGAGGTAGGATAGTCTTATTTCCATAAGTACATGGCCTAAACAACAGATGGCCTAACCCACTTCCAGTAAAACCTCCTACACTAAAATAAATGAAACTCCTTTCGAAAAAGAAATAGTTCAAAAGAGAAATACAATAGGCCAACTTGACCAACCAACCCTGAATGAAAGGACCATCAATCTCTTCAAAGAGTTTCAGTCCTCCAGTTTACACCTCCAAATATGTTACTCCCACACGACCAACACATTCCTTGATTTCAAGACATGAACATGGGGTTAAATGTCGAGAACTAACCTTTAAAACTTACACATGATGTGACGATGTGCAAATGTAACTGAATGTGTCCGTCGGAATGCAAGTGTACCTGAATGAGGCATTTCCAACTGGGTGACGTCACAGCTGCGACCTCTGGATGTTACGTAATAGGAACCTGCTGTGATGAGCAATACTGCGCTCCTCCTTGTAATTCTCCTCCAACAAGAAGCTCCTTTCTGCTAAATATAGAAAGGCTTAACACTGCAAAAAACCCATCACTCCCGTTATGAGATGTGAACATTATCAAGCTAAGGGAGTGGCGAGGACTTCTGTGCTGATGGTCTTGTGGTAACCTCCCTCCATTTCAACACAATTAATCAAAGATAATTACAAAAGAAATGAAAGGGGCACACCTGTCAAGAATGAACAACATCTTTAGGGTAATTAAACGGGTACTGGGAGGGGTGGACATGTGGTTTGCCGAGTACTGGAAAAACAGATTATGCCCTACACCGCCTAAGCATTCATTTATCCTTTGCTGATGTGATTAAGTGTCAAACAGCTGGATGTTTGCAGAGTCTCCAGCTGAGGTAGGAATGAATGAAGTGACCTTGGGCGATGATGCTGAGCAAGCATTATCAGGTGCTCGTGCTGCAGCTCGGGATGCTGAGGCAGAGCGAGAGAGGCATCACTGCAAGCCGATCTATCGCAGTGGGAGGAGGCGCTTATGTAATTTTCACACGAGAGACTGAAGGGGGCAAGACAGGGGGGAACTGGAGGTCTGAAGGGGCTACAGATAATATGACACCATTACTCAACAATGACAACAAACTATGGAATAGATAACTGGTGGATGTGCAAATGTACTGCCTATATATTGAAAAAAAACTTAAGGCAATTCGAATGCAAATAAGACATACAGTAGCGTTCAAGTGCAATCTTGTATCTCCTACCTAATAAGTCTTTATTTTTATGGCTGAAAGTACAACTCTTTACAGTTTAATCGTTTTAATGGCATTTAGACTAAATATACCATTTAGAATTGTGTTTTTAAGTGAGATCACAAATTAAAATGGTTTAGTAGAAGTTTTCTAGAAACTTGGTACAAGAACTTGGTACAAAACTTGCTAGCTTTCAAAAACTTGGCAAAACTACTACTTCTTAAACTTACTAGACAACAGAAATATGGTTACCAATACATTATTTATAATTTGAACAATCAAAATTTCCACCTTCCAAATTAAGCCATTACTTTATAGCACATGAATTAGTCCTCACAATGCTAATTTTATTCTTAAGGAAACCTCAAAGATCATGAACTTAGACCTTTGCTTTTGAAAGTCTGGCCTTTTTACCCCAAGACATGATCGTCCCAGGAGATTGGCCCAAAGCTAGATAAAAATGCAGACAGTAAGGAACCGCTGGCTGACACAGACCAATTAAAGCACATCAGATTAAATAGACGCCCCAGTCAGATGGTTTAGCAGATAACGGCATATTCCAAAACCAGACAGTGGTGGAATATTTTTAAACTATACTTACACTCCCATAACAAATCACTTCCATGCAAAATCCTACGCCACCTCTGAGGAAGAGCTAAATGGAAAACAGTAACTCAAAACTGTTTACACGATCCCAAACAGGATGTGATTACGAATTTTGGGAGTTGGACTTCGCCTAAACAAGTTTAGCAACACTATATTTGATACGGCTTGAACTTTGCAAGGATGCATTTTCCATTCATCCAAGTCCTGGTGTGGTCACGTACAACAATTTCCGTCAACACACAGCCAACTTATCAGTACGGTTATTGCAACTTGAGTACAGCTTTGGTTATGTACAAGCTACTATCTAAACATCAGACACTACGGAGGCTAAAACCAACATCTCTGAGGACACTTACGATTGGCAACGTAAACTTGAAAGACTAAACACCACCTGACGGCGGCGTTATAAAACAAAACAGATAGTACTGCACTACAAAGACGTGAACTTCTTCCACACCAGCCAGCCAATAACAAACATCTCAGCGCCACAGAAGACAAAATGCATGGCCAGATCAAGTAGAGCTTGATGGTTTTCTTGCTTGCCAAAAATAAACACTGACTTTGAATCAACACAAGAGTCTAAAAGCAGACAGAAACAATGAAGAGGACAGAACAAAGGACAGATAGATCAGCAAAAAACAAACTCAACTTTTTAATCAAATACATCTGGGACTTTTTCACATTGGCGAGCAACCTTGAAAAACCCTGGAACTTTAGCGATTTGTTATATATAGCAGCACCGCAGTAAAATAAAACTACAACCATATGTAAAGGAAAAAATGAAACAGCATCTCTCGAGCCATCCACGTGAAGAGCATGCATTGGTCTGTTAGTGTTCGCTAACTTTTGAACAGCCCACTTGCTTAACTTTCCAATTCGAGGTAGAGGTCGAAACTAACACTGGAGAGGGCAAAGTCTGCCCTTAGCAGTAGGGAAAAAGCAAGCTGGGAACACAGTGTCCCGACCAACATTGGTCTGCAACCCCCACGCACTACAAAAAAAAAATAATGAGCTGCATTGATTTTGAACTTCAGATAATGGCGCTTTCTCATGCCAAAAGTTCTAGGTGTCATCTTAGGACTGATCGCCCAGCATAACCTGGCAAAGCTTCAAGAACATCCTCAACTCCAAGGCACTTCTGCGAACAAATATGCGGAAGAGGAGGATAAAACATCCCAAAACTGGTACCTGTAAAAGAAGCAGTCACAACACACTAGAACCCCCATGCAGCTTGTGAAGTCAGCAATCAGATTGTCCCGTCCTCTGTTGCGCCGGCTTTAAGATGTACTACAGGTAAGCGGCATCCGTTATAGTGTGAACTCTTGGCATTGCATCTTCGCAGATCTGCAGTGGCGCCCCAAACTGTTTCTCTTCACACTTTCTGACTCCCTCTCCTGTTTCCCGTTTCTGGACCGCACACAGTCGGGGCTTTGTTAGGTGGCGATTTCCCTTGGCGTGGTGCAGACAGAACAACACTTCAGTCAGCAAACAAACACAAGCGTCCACAGCAGGCGAGCACAACACGTACAGTCGCTCAGCACTTGTGTGTTCCTCTCTGCTGATACCCTCAGTTTCCCCCTCCCATCTTCTCTCTCTCTCTCTCTCTCATTCTACTGCTGTCTCTCTCTTCCTTTCCTCCCTGTCTCACTCTCCCGTTGGCTCTGACTTTGAGGCGGGAGCGCTGGGTTGGCAAATAGACTTGCTGCAAACCGATGACGGCCCACTGCAGGAATATTCTGAGCCAGGAAATTTTTAAGGGCCCAAACAGCCCCTGCAAATGGTGCCTTTGGGGAAATGTTCTTCCCGTGAACGCTTTCTACGCTCTTAAAGAAAAATGTCAATAAAAACACACTCGGCATGGGTCAGTACCTGGAGATAAGTTACCAATTTGAGGGAAAAAAAATACAACTCTAGAGGCAAAGCTATTAAAATAAATAAATAGATGATTTTCTGGCATAAGGAGTTACAGGGAAACAACAGAAGAATGACGTAATCACTTATTAATATAAAACAAATCAAAGAAAGTTCTGCTCCTCTAGCAAATACTAATGTTCTACTCTAAGCTTAATCCCAAACATTTCCCGTCTCTCATTGTTCAGACAAACAATTAGTCCCAAACGCAAAGCATTGGTTGAGCTTGGCAGAGAGCCACATCCTGATTGGCAAGCTTGTACGGTCTTGCGTTGTTTTTCCATTTACAGAGCTTAGACTTATCACAAAGACAGGGTTATTTCTCAGGAGAACTAATGATTAGTTCACACAAAAGAAATGTTACATTTTTACATACACATTTCAAGCCACGTGTGTTGTTTTTTCTTCATTTGAGAAAAATTCTGAAGAATCTTCATGCAGCACTTTTCCATATGCAAGTTAGGGATAGGAACAATGTCAGTCAAGCTCCAAATAGGCCAAATATCACAATAAAAGCAAATCTTATTGGTTCTTGCAAAAGTGCAAGCAAACAAACCACATTGGTTCTCATGCATCAACCAAGCACTTTTGATCTTCTGTTAAGTATATTAACTCCACCGGTTCTTGCGTGCATCATTAAATGATATCAAATGGAAACATATCTGACTTGAAAGTTAGAACGGAGGGAAAGACTGTGAAATTACTTGTTTTATAAAACCTTTAGAAGACTTAGAATATAGCACAAGTCATACTGACTACTCTTATGGTACTTTTTATGTCAGACATGGACTATATGAACTGTCACTGCATGGAAAACAGCAACTAAAATAACAACAAACATTTGAAAAGTCATGAAGGTTACTAGAAAAATTACCATATACATATACATACATACACACACACACACATACATATATGTTTATATGTATATACATATATACGTTATATACAGTATATAAAAACTGCAGTAATAGTACCACGGTAGTACAGTATTTCATAAATATTCATTTATTGAATTTATTCATTCAAGTCTCACAGGTGGCTGTTTAAATGATGTCACACTCAAAAATATGTATATATAAATACACATGCATACAGTATATATTTTGAAAATATTTACATGTCTGTTTATATTCATATAATTTATATTTAAATTATGATAAATATATTTAATATATAAACATAACATATTTTCTGAAATATATACATGCATGTGTGTGCATATATATTAGTGCATCCAAAAATAAAATTGTAATAATTTATTAAATCTATTTTATAAAATATTTTATTTTATACACTGCCCTCCAAAAGTTGGGAAACACCCCTGGCAAAGTGTGGTTTTGGACGATATCAGCATAAATCCTTATTTTTTGGTGCAAATACATTAAAGTAACTTGACATTATCATTGAAGACCAGCAATAAAACATAATAATGGCAATATATACATGTCAAAGTCAGACATGCCCTTTTGCCAGCTGTAATGCCTGGTTACTGGTTTAAACTTGGCCCAGGTTTTTAAAAGATTTTTGGGTCAGCACACCTTAATACTGTAGCTTCAACAATTGATTGCCAATTCAAAGTCAATGTTTGAATAAACTGACAGCTCGGATGCCCAGATTACATGCATATGCCTACAAAAACAAGGAGAGGATATATATATATATATATATATATCCTTTGTTTTTGTAGGCCTATACATGTAAATATGCACAAGGATTATCAATTACCTATCCACAGAAACAGATTACGTCACCCATTGTGTCAATCTAAAACCACTGAGAGGAGCTAGACCTCAAGCATCAGTTTTAAATCTTAGCCCTCTCTGCATTAACAAAGCAGCAACCACAGTGATCTTCTCCCAGACTCGATGACGTTATCCCTAGCAGCACAGACTGATTACAGAGCAGAAGCTCTGGAGACTACAGCGCCTGTGTGATAAGAACCTTCCCTTTGTGATGAGAAAGCTGCAGAGAGAACTGCTTTCTTCAAGACATTTTCAGGAAGAAGTAACATTTTGTGGGAACACCAGGGGAAAATTCAAAGGAAAATGTTCAGATGGCAAGAAATAATCCTGCATGATCTGAAAGTGCTGAGCGTTTCTGAATAAAGCAATCAATTTAAAGCAAGAATAAGGCTGCATGAGTAAACAACTAGTGTGTTTTCTTCTTAAATAGAGCAGGAAATGCATAACAAAGGGCTGAGAAAGTGCATGTGTCTTGTGTCCTAATGATCTGACTATGAATGGACTGGTCACTCAAAGCATAAATGCTGGACTCATTGAATCCAATGAATAACAGTTGCGGGGAGGCAGTAGGAACGGATGATGCTATGCGTTCGTTTCGGTCCCCTCAATGGAAATGGAAGAAAAGTAACACCCCTCCCTCCTAAAAGCAAGATTTACAGGTTTACTGGTTTATTCCACGAAATCAAACCCAACACTGCCTGAGTTGCATGGTTCGTTAAGAGAAAACGTGGACGTTTTAAACCACGGAATAAGTTCGTAAACTAAATAAACGCTGCAAAATCAATCCGCATGTGGCTGCTAGCGTGCGTTACACATTGAGCCTGACTAAAACACTAGTGTTTGTTTGGTCATAGTCAATTTAAACGCTTTTAAACGAGTGTCCTGCAGTGGAAACGCGGACTATTCAAACGCCCTGCGTGACCTTACGGAAGCGCGTAATGTAACACATGTGGTTCTAACGGAATGGAACGAAACAATGAAATTCGAACGCGAACGGTTATCATGCGTTTAAAAAACAAACAAAAGAATCAAACTCCACATTCTGAATACAAGTCATTCGACTCAATGAACGCATGATTATGCCAGCTCGGCATTTAAAGTGCTTACCTATTTAAGGTGTACGAACCGTTCCGTTTGAACCTCATTTTGGATGATAAAAGTTTGACGATTAAATCCAGAACTGTAAAAATATCAGGCTGCTAACGGAGTATGTTACAGTAAGCTGCTGAAACACAAAGAGATGGGAGTCCTGAGTACGAGACCGCCTCTAATGTCGTTTGTCTCAGTAGGACTGGCTTAAACTCAGACAGAGGGATGAGAAGGAGATTAACAACACTTCATTGTGTGCCTGTTAAGTTATTTATGGCCAAACAAAAATGTCTAAAATACGTTTCTTTTGGCGAAACCGCGGCACGGAGGATGTTCGACTGCGCGAGGAAACTGGCAAACAAAAGAGCAAACGTTTTGCCAGACAGACGAGTTTTTAAAGAAAAAATAAGCCGCGTTTAAACATATTGCCAAATGCGCGTGCGTTCACGTATTTGTGTGTGTAATGTGAGAAAGAAAAATGTTGGTCATACCACCAACTTCCAATCATTTATCTTCCTCCAAACAGTGAAAGCTCAAAGGATCCTCCTATAAGATACGTTTTAGCTGTTTCCCAAGACACATCGGGACGAGCTAAAAATAGCCATAATGATATACTTTAGGTTGGTCTCAACCACGAGACCCCACCCAACACAGCAGCACTGACTGGTTCCACTTAACTTAAAGTGCCAGACTAAAAATAGATCCAGACCAAAAGTGAGAGCAGAACAGCTCTGAAAGCAACCAAAAGAATTGTATTTTTGTGTATTCGGAAAAATATAACGATTAAAAAAATATATATGATATTAAAATAAAATTACTATTAATGTAGCATTTTGTGCAAATTCAAAGGAATAGTTCAGCCAAAAATGTAGATGAGTTTGTTACTTCATAGGAACAGATTTGGAGAAATTTAGCATTGCATCACTTGTTCACCAATGGATCCTCTGCAGTGAATGGGTGCCGTCAGAATGAGAGTCCAAACAGCTGATAAAAACATCACAATAATCCACAAGTAATCCACACCACTCCAGTCCATCAATGAATGTATTGTGAACCGAAAAGCTGTGTGTTTGTAAGAAACGAATCCATCGTTATGGCATTTTAACTTTAAACCGTCGCTTCTGGTCACAATATGAGTCCATAATCCATAATTACGCTTTCATTAGTAAAAAAAAGTTTATACCCTGTTGTCCTCTCACATCAATATCCACCCACCTATATGTTTTGGACTGTTTTTGCTTGTAAAAAGTGCTTGATCTGTGCATATTTCTCTCCTGATTCAGATGAGATTACTTTTTCACTCAAAACAGCAGTATTAAGAATAGAGGACTCATAATATTTTGCCTGTAAGCAACGGATTTGTTTCTTACAAACAAGCAACTTTTTTGTTTCAAAAGATGTGGTGTTTTTTATCAGCTGTTTGGACTCTCATTCTGACGGCACCCATTCACTGCAGAGGATCCACTGGAGGGCAAGTGATGTAATGAGAGATTTCATTATGTATCATCCACATCTTGAATTCCCTGAGGGTGAGTAAAGTTTCAGCACATTTTCATTTTGTTTTTGGTAAACTATTCCTTTAATGGCTTATATTTTATATTTTATGGATCTTTTTTATTATTTTTAAGTGTTTTTCATTACTTTTTCATTTCTGGATTCAACAATAAACATGAATTTAAACTGAATCAAAATGGAATTTATTTCTAAGAAATAATACATTTCATCTTTCAAGTGTTAATTAACCGCATTAATTTATTTTAGCATGCATACAGAAATTTGATACATATTTGTATTAAATATACACACAACAGTGCTTAAGTACAACAATTTATTTATTACCTTAAATAAAACGATAAATCACTGGTGCAATTGTTTTCTTGCATGTTTCTGTTTCATTTAAATGAAATGCCATTTAATGAAATCCTCTTCCTGTTCTTCCAGTTCAGATTCCTATTCAGCATCCTGTAGGGTGTGGTGAAACTCTATTCAAATGCACACTCATGAATTGTGTGTGTCTTGCGGTGATCACACAGAATATGATGAATGCGTTTCTCTCTCTGTAGGTGAGTCTCTTGCGGAGAGCTTGGCCGGCTGGCAGGACCATCATTATAATTACAGCTAGCTGGCAGTGTCCTGAGTGATCGATCCCTGCGGCTGCAGTCTGCAAAGAGTTATGCAATCCTCAGCGAGAACCATCAGTGCACCAGAACAAACCAGCCGTGCAATCCTGGGACAGACTGCTATTTACTGTGCAACATGGACACACACACATTTACCAGTTTCATAAATGCAAGACATCTGGTTATGGCTAAACCTTTGAAAGCTGTTTTCTTGTGCTTTAATCGCAATATGATGAGTTTTAAAGCTGGTTATTCTTATCACATTTCAAATTACTATATGAAATACAAGGCTGTTTACTCTATATCTGGGTAACAGGGTAAGAGCCCACTGTTTTCAGCAGAACTAATGCTCAGTATCATTTCAGAGACAGATTTGGGAAATTTTGTCTGCCAAACTCTTACAAAACTCAAGTGCAAGTCTCCCACATGCACCATCCATCACTAGGGTATGAGGTAAATGTCATGTTTGAGAACAAGATGGAAGACCAAGAAAAATGCTCAGGGGAGAATAAAGTCAAAAATTCCATAACATAAAATCCAACAGCACTCAAAAGTATGTTTGTTCACAAACACACAAAAAAAAATCTTATTGAGGGCCAGGGTTGCCAGGTCTGTGAAACAAAATCAGCCCAATTGCAAATCAAAACTAGCCAAAATGTGTTTTGTTCTTCTTCTTGGTTTTCCCCTCCGTCGGGAGTCTCCTCCATTGAAAATGCATTCCAGGGAGATCACTTTAACCCGCGGACTAAAAAACAACCCATGGCAAAAGTGTAAAATTATTACAATTTTGTGGGACAATTGCGAACTTGGCAACACTGCTAAGGGCTTGATGAGCAAGACTAGTTCTTTCAACACATCTTTAATAATTATATATTAATTATAGTAGTTTATGTATAAATATGACAAATAAACTTTTGAAGATGCGATTCATGCAAATAGATTTTTTTACTATAATTTATTTAAGATTTTATATTTTAATTATTTATGTATAATTGATCATTAAGGCAGAATATGTAAAGATCTATTTTCAATGTGTGATATATATATCATATATATATATATGTCTATATATATATCAGTTAACAGTTTTATACTTATTCAAAACAACAATTACAATATATATATATATGTGTGTGTGTGTGTGTGTGTGTGTGGATGTATTACTCTATAGCAATGTTCAAAATACTTCAAAATGAGTATAATGTATATAAGTATATATAGTGTATCTAACAAAAGTCACCTAGGACTTAAAGAGATAGTTCGAATTCTTGAATAAAGTCATTATTCTTTGTTTTCTTTGCACAAAAAGTATTCTCGTAACTTCGAAAAATTACGGCTGAAACACTGATGTCACATGCACTATTTTAACAAAGTCTTTATTACCTTTCTGGACCTTGATCGTGTTAGGACCCTTGCTGTCTATGGAGGGTCAGAGAGCTCTCAGATTTCATCAAAAATATCTTAATATGTGTTCCGAAGATGATCGAAGGTCTTACAGGTTTGGAACGACATGAGGGTGAGTAATTAATGACAGAATTTTCATTTTTGGGTGAACGATCCCTTTAAGGTTACTTAGAACTAATCATGGAAGAGGCTTTTGTGGCATCTTACAATCTACTGTTTTAAATAGTTAAGTGTCATTGCTCAGACGTCAGTGTTTACTGAACGCGTCAGAGCCCCTGCTAGACGTTCATCTTACACAATCAAATCAATCAGCACCGGCCCCGGATGAACCTGAGACTCATAACAGGCCTAATTACAGCAGGAAAGATCCAGAATAATACATCAAATATTAGTTCTATTTGTTGCCTCGCTAACCTAATTAACATAACAAGATTTTGGTGGCAGAGTCAACGCAATGATGAAGCGACCGACCGACTGACTGATTCCAAACCCTGATTAAGCCAGCCGAGGCAATGAAACCTCAGACGCCGTGAACTATTAGGCGCCAGGAGAAAGTTTACCAACTTATGTAACTCAGTTTATATTTGGATAAATAGCTGAAGAGTGCGCTATTATTTTTCACTCAAGTTTAATATGATAACATCAGTGGGAGTCTATAACAGCTGCTGTGTTCATCTCACTCCTTGAGAACATTCCACTCGTGTCTTCCCATCATGCTTCAACATCGCTTTAAACACACAGAAAGGAGCCTTTACTTGTTACACTTTGCTTTGTTTCAAAACAGTCAGGTAAACTGTGAAGATGAACCATCAAACAAGAGAAATAGGTGGCATAAACATGTATAAATATGCCAAAAAAATATGCATGAGGTGCATGAAACTTCTTTTACAGAAGCAGAATAAGGATCTACTAATGGAGAGAGAATACAGTTGTGATTGGAGGTGATGAAGTGCTGCCATCTAGTGTATAAAAGAGTACATAACTCTTTTGGGCAGGGACAAACATAATGGAAACTATGTACCTTTATGTGTTTTCATCCATTTCCCACTTTCATTGTATGGAAAAGTGCAGCCTGAACATTCTGCTAAATGATTATTTTTGTGCTTTATGCAAGAAAGCAAGTCGTATGGGTGAACTGACATGAAGATGAGTAAATGATGACAGAATTTGTATTTTTTGGTGAACAATCACTTTAATACCCCTCCCACCATCCCCATGAATGATTATGAAACTTCATATCAGGTGGTTTTCTTCATGTTTCTGACTTGAGACTGAACTATGGGGTTTTTGTGGGTAAATTCAGTGTAACCGTTTTGTCTCGTTGCAATATCCTGTAATCTAGTGCATCGCACTTGAAGTCATTATACTGCATATGGTTTCATTTCTGTTTCATAAGCTGAAGAACATCTGATACAAGGAGTTTCACATAGTTCTGCAAACACATTTCCGACATGAGAAAGATGGGTGAGATTTTGACAGGATGTCTGAAAATGTTCTGGGAAAAAATGACGAAGTGTCTGTAAACAGACTATTTGGGTTTATTTTTGTAATTTTTTTTTTTTTTTCTGAAAGTCGTGAACATTTTTCCACCAGTGTTATGTCCATCACAATTAAAATTACATTCAAAAGTTTGAGTTTGGTAAGATTTTATTTTATGTTATGATTGTACTGTATCTTATTTTCTTTTTATTCTTAACTGTTTTTAATACATTTTGAATAAAATTGTAATAATTGTTATTATTTGCTTTGATTTTTCTTTAGATTTTTTTATGCATCTGTTGTAATTATTTTTTATGATTTAAAAAAATATATATATTAAAAATATCAAATTTTTGTGTATGAAATGTGCAGTATAAATAAACTTGCTTGCTTGCTTAAGGATGTATTTATTTGATAAAAATACAGTAAAACAGTAATATTGTGAAATATTACAATTTAAGATAACTGTTTTCTATTTGAATACATTTTAAAATGTTATTTAAAAGAACAGCATTTCTTTGAAATAGAAAAATTTGTAACATCATAAATTTCCCTAAAATTACTTTCAACTTTTTTCAGCAATGATTCATTAAAATTCTTTAAAAAAAAAAAAAAAATATATATATATATATATATATATATATATATATATATATATATATATATATATATATCTCACAGAAGTGAGTACACCCCTCACATTTTTGTAAATATTTTATTATATCTTTTCATGTGACAACACTGAAGAAATGACACTTTGCTACAATGTAAAGTAGTGAGTGTACAGCTTGTATAACAGTGTAAATTTGCTGTCCCCTCAAAATAACTCAACACACAGCCATTAATGTCTAAACCGCTGGCCACAAAAGTGAGTACACCCCTAAGTGAAAATGTCCAAATTGGGCCCAAAGTGTCAATATTTTGTGTGGCCACCATTATTTTCCAGCACTGCCTTAACCCTCTTGGGCATGGAGTTCACCAGAGCTTCACAGGTTGCCACTGGAGTCCTCTTCCACTCCTCCATGACGACTTCACGGAGCTGGTGGATGTTAGAGACCTTGCGCTCCTCCACCTTCCGTTTAAGGATGCCCCACAGATGCTCAATATGGTTTAGGTCTGGAGACATGCTTGGCCAGTCCATCACCTTTACCCTCAGCATCTTGGGGTCGTTATCATGTTGGAATACTGCCCTGCGGCCCAGTCTCCGAAGGGAGGGGATCATGCTCTGCTTCAGTATGTCACAGTACATGTTGGCATTCATGGTTCCCTCAATGAACTCTAGCTCCCCAGTGCCGGCAGCACTCATGCAGCCCCAGACCATGACACTTCCACCACCATGCGTGACTGTAGGCCAGACACACTTGTCTTTGTACTCCTCACCTGGTTGCCGCCACACACGCTTGACACCATCTGAACCAAATAAGTTTATCTTGGTCTCATCAGACCACAGGACATGGTTCCAGTAATCCATGTCCTTAGTCTGCTTGTCTTCAGAAAACTGTTTGCGGGTTCTCAGAGCGTTCTTTGCCATGAGGTGCCATGTTGAACTTCCAGTGACCAGTATGAGAGAGTGAGAGCGATAACACCAAATTGAACACACCTGCTCCCCATTCACACCTGAGACCTTGTAACACTAACGAGTCACATGACACCGGGGAGAGAAAATGGCTAATTGGGCCCAATTTGGACATTTTCACTTAGGGGTGTACTCACTTTTGTGGCCAGCGGTTTAGACATTAATGGCTGTGTGTTGAGTTATTTTGAGGGGACAGCAAATTTACACTGTTATACAAGCTGTACACTCACTACTTTACATTGTAGCAAAGTGTCATTTCTTCAGTGTTGTCACATGAAAAGATATAATAAAATATTTACAAAAATGTGAGGGGTGTACTCACTTCTGTGAGATACTGTATATGTATATATATATATATATATATATATATATTATATATATCCTATATGATTTAATGTGTATTTAGGATATATATCACATTAAATCATATTTTCACTTTTATAATAAAAAAAAAATGGTCCACAAAAAATAATTTGCCCCTGAAGAAACACCCATTTGCATGGCCGAATATTAAATTAAGAAACACTAATCATTGAAAATACAACTTAAATCACAAGATACACCACAAACATGTTGATTTGATAGAGAACAGAAACCTCAAGGTTCAAGCACAGTTGCTGTTACTGTCTGTCTGAGGTCATTTCGGGGCGTTTTGCAGCTGTCAAGCGTTTACTTGCTAAAGACACTAACTGCCCAATAAGACAACTGTTCTGTGCTGCAGTGAAAGCCACAAACACTGCACATTTTGCACAGTGATTCCCGTAAATATGCTTTTTATAAAGAGATATCAAGAAATACATTGAAGTAGATCAATGCAATACATGGACGTCTGTTCTGTCTCATGGCCACAGTATTGTTACATTTAACATCAGCATGTTATTCAGGATCCATATTGTGAATCGCTAACTCAGCATTATTATGTGGATTATTTCCTGTCTGTAAAGAGCAAGATCTGTTCTCAACAGTGACAGCTATCAGGCCACATCCACAGTGAGATGTGAAAGACGTTACGTGCCTCTTCAATGTTTCCTATCGCTCTTTTGAATCTGTTAGTTCCTTTCAGACGTTTAGTAATGAATACTTTCGCTTTTAGAATGAGTGGGAACGGATATGAGAGGAAAATCAAGAAAACGCAATCAAATTCTCATTCAAACTGAGTGCATTTAATTTAATCGCCTAGTATCTAAACCAAGGGCAGTTTATAAAGAATAAAAAAATAAAATAATAAATGTAAAAAATAATTAATAAAAATAAAAAACTTTCAAAATAAATAAATAAATACATGCACCATTGATTAATTGAAATTAATTAATGAATTAATGATTGACTGATTGATTGGCCATCCATCCATGTATGATAAACCAAGTCCAGATGCTTGAATATACTTCAGCTGTTTTTGTTGAGACTTTGATTGAAATCTTTTATTTGTGCTGAATGGCATGAGGTTGCACCTCTGGGATCTTCTGCCCCTGACTGCAGCGGTGTGAATGAGCTCTGGGTTTGACTCGGTGCCAGTGGCACAGGAATGTGAACCGATCTGACCTTGACATTGCTGTCCAGTGGCTGGATGCATTGCAGTCCTCCTTTTAATGATTACACAGCACACAAGTCAAAGAAGTGAAAGGTGATATTGTGTCCAATAAACAAACTGTTTCTGTTCCATTCTGAATGAATGTTACTAGGGAATACACCAAATATAGAAAGTCATGCCAATACAGATCACGAAATCACGTTTTCTACATTATGGTTAATAACTGATATGACAATTTATATGATCATTTTCTTTTTAAATCATTTATTCTGAAACTAATTACTGAATAAATACAGTGGCCAAAAAGGAATTAATATTTATTTATTTAACATATTAACAGTTCTTAACAGATTAATAAGGCCCTGTAATATAATGATCTCTTTGTGTGGGCACCCCTTTCCTATAATACACAGCTATATTGTAATAAGAAGAATAATGTGTGTTTTGTTATAAAGATCAAATTAAATAATAAAATTGTTTTACCTTTAACATTTTACATCACTGTATTTAAAATTAAAATGTTACTATATTCATATATTAAATATGTTTATATTACTATTTTTAGGAATTATTTATTTCATAATAATATTTTATATTATTTATTAATATTACAAATATTACTATATAAATATAAAAAATAAAACTTTTTTTTTTTTTACTTTTCATTAAGTGGACAAAAAAACATGCAGTTTTGTTTTGACCTTTGTTTAAAAAAAAACAGTACTGACAATACAATCAAATAATTACAATTAACTTCATAATTTCTGATCAGTGTGTAGAAAACAGCATTAAGTATTACCATCAAATTTAGTTAATGTGAATGTAAAAATATAGGACACACACATATAACTTTATTGATTTGTTTATTATTTACGTGAAGTTGACAAGTACTTTTAGGAAGTTGTTGCATCTTAAAACTAATCGAAAGAGCATTTTAGAATCTCATGTTAATTGAGAGACTAGAAAAAAAAGTATTCAAATCAATTGAATGAAGTCAAAAATGACGTTTAAAAAATGTGAAAATCTTGATGTTGATTTAAAAAAAAAATTAACACAAAAGGCCATAAACACATACAATCCTTACGTACGACGTCCAGTGCACTTACACATAAACGAGACATAATCAGCTCAATATGTCGTTTAAAGCGGCATATTTAATCTACCAGCTGTTCTGTTCAGACAGAGATGTTTACAGATACGAAATGCACTGCACTGCACAGATCTTTGCTTTTTATTTCACCAGAAAGACCTTTTTAATCACTTTTTATGTGATTCAAAGAGATTGTGACTACAAAGGGTAACTATTTTAACAAAACCAATATTAAAAACATCAAAAGAAGCTGTCATGGCATGTCAGCCAAACGACAGTCGTAAAGTTTTAATAATGACAACAGCATAATAGTTAACATGAGTGAAAGGACAAGGCATATTATACCACAGTCAGGACCAAATCAAATTAAAGGAAGGCAGGATCACATGACCTTCTGCTCATTGGCTGACAACATTCCTCCTCGACAGCCAATAACAAAGACACAAAGACTCGGACTAAAGGTCAGGGCTTAAGGGTTTGTTTTTGGTTTAATAGACTGATGGAGGCTCTGAAGAGTCTGTTTAAGCCAACATTACACAAGCTACGTCAAGACCCTTAAAGAAAGCTAGTTTATTGACATTTTGTGTGGTGGTGTTTGCTTTACAGTGCTAATGACTATGTGAACTTCATGAGCTAATTGTTAGCAGTTCACGTAACATAAAAGAGGTCAACACAATCACAAAAGGTTATCGTTATAACAAAAATGTCAGTCTTGCACGACTAGCTGAAATACACATTGGCCACAACACAAATGATTTGTCCATATTTTATAGCTACATCAAAATATCGATTCTAGTTACTGATTCTACACATGTTTGAGAATGACAAATTAAAGTGTCAACGATAAAGAAAACAAAAACTTTTTCTTGTTTAGAAATTTACTTCATGTATTTCATATAGTTTTAATATTTTTTTATTTTATTTATAAAGTATCTTATTTTACAAACATCTTGACATATTAATTCAAATATTTTTCAGTTGCACCACATGACATTTTACAACCTGAACTACCCATGCCTTGTTATTAAATGGTTTGATTTCTTGATCTTGAATCATTGGGGTTTGCTGGGGTTTTCATTATTATTTTCTTGTTTTATTTGCACAGTGGTTGCACCACATGACTTATTTGGTGAACAAAAGTTTTTCAAATGTTAAACAGCAGTGAAGTTTTGTGATTTTTTTTTTCGAAGAAAGAAAGAAAGAAGGACAAACTACTTGTTTCTTTCATTTTTTTGTGATAATTTTTTTTTTTTACTTAATGCACCTAAAAAAATATGATTTTTTTTTATTCATATAAATTAAAAACATGCTCATATACTGTATATATTATTGAATTTTTAATGTAATTTTGAATAAATGAATAAATGTGCACAAAAAAGTTACAGCACCACTGACCCTTAAACAAGCAGGTGCTATAAAAATCACCTGCATTCCTATTGAATTGAAATAGTGCATCATGTAAGAACTATGGGAGTTCAGAAATGTTTTAAATACAGTATAGAGAGCTTAATTTTACTCTACTCTGGGCTTGTTTTGAAATGTCCTGGCGCTGTCGGTTCTGCACTAAGTATAGAATTTGCAAGCAAACAAGCAAGCAAGCAGCAATGCCAAGTAAAACAAGTACAATATCCAAGGACAGACCAGGACCTTTCAGAAGGAAAACACACTGCCATAATTCACCCAACAACAAAGTCAAAAACAGTTCTAAAGACTGCAAATAATAATGTTTCATTCATCAGACCCTAACTAATCACAGTTTACCATTCCATGGATCGCTGTCTACTAATAGTCTACAGGAAACAAATACATAAAAAAAACTGTGTCAAATATTTAAACAATATAGCAAACTATATAACTAATAACTGAAGTTGACCAGTCCTAAAATCTTGACCTGGAATAATAAACGTCATGGCTATTGTAAAATCTGACACAGTTCCCATAAAGCACTGCTCTGAAAACAATGGCTCCCTCCACCCAGTGGACAGCACTTCCTTCCCTCCGGCCTTTCTTTAATCGCTATTTTTTTTTTCTACATAGTGGAAATCTCCACTCCAATAAAAGTTCTGTACTCCATCCTATGTGTGTCAAGTGCCCTCCTTGACACCAATAGCTTATAAAACTACTGCTAGCATTCAAACGAGGATACTAACCTGTCCCCTGACAGAACCTGACTGTTTCTTTACAGACCTTTTGTCTAAGCAGATTAAAGACAACATGAAATCAAACCTGACAGAGAATAATACACTGATATTAAAATACTGGCAGATACCGATAAGCTGATAATTACTGACAAGCTATTTCCAATAACCGATAAGCTAATAATTTCTGACATTACTGCTGATAACTGATACGATCATGATTACTGACATTATTGCCAATAACCGATAAGGTACTAATTATTGACATGTTATTGCCAATAACCTTTAAGCTGAAAATTATTGACGATATTGCCCATAACCGATAAGATGCTAATTACTAACATGTTATTACAGATAACTGATGAGATCATAATTACTGAAGTTATTGCCAGTAACCGATAAGATGCTAATTATTGACACGTTATTGCCAATAAATGATAAGCTGATAATTATTGACGTTATAGCTGATAAACGATAAGATAATTACTAACATGTAATTTCCGATAAATGATAAGATGATAATTACAGACATGTTATTACCGATAAATGATAAGATGATAATTACTGACGTTATTACCGATAAATGAAAGATGATAATTATTGACATTTTATTGCCGATAAATGATAAGATAATAATTATTTACATGTTATGGACGATAGCAGATAAATGGCCAATTCTGTATTATTCTGTACTATTTTTTATAAATTAAATTAATTAAAATAAATTTTAATTTGTTTTTAAATGCTTCATGTGAATTTTCACAACATTTTACTGTGCAGTATGAAAAATTTTGCAATTATCTAAAGATTACATTTAACAGTGCTATTAGTGTTTTTAAAGATTAACTTTAAAAAAAGTGTTAGATGATGGCAAACTTAAATTATGCTATTATGCTGTAAGTGTAAAAATGAGGCAAATGAGCATTAAATATCCAATATCGACTAATGTATAATGACAGATCTCGATAAATGTGTAAAATAATAAAAATATAAATTCTCCACAATGTAAGAAAAAGCTCATCTCATTTGTGTGTTTTTCAAAAACATATTTTACGAAATGGCGATTTCTTATTAATACATACAAAGTGATTTTTACAATTGCCACTTTGTAAAATAGTTACTATTTCACATGAGATTTGGTTGTGAAAATCAAGTAAAAACGAGTCCTGACCTGAATTATTTCTTGCATAATATTCTATTCAATGACTTTCATGTGGTCTTTCATGATAAATTTGCTAGCAAGTTTGAATAAACAGTTCAACCCGTTTTTCTGCCAGAATGCTGGGTGAATCACCGGGCAGAAGCCAAAATGTCACCTCAAGTCATCAAAACAGGAAAGGATTTGGTCTACCAGCCTGCAACGGCCAGCATGATGCTTTATGTGGTTAGAACAGACAAAAACAGCAACAGCAGTTCAACAGAGGATGCTTATGTAATGAGATAGGAA
The DNA here is from genome assembly GCA_027422415.1 of Schizothorax lantsangensis. Lineage (NCBI taxonomy): Eukaryota > Metazoa > Chordata > Actinopteri > Cypriniformes > Cyprinidae > Schizothorax > Schizothorax lantsangensis. Next base: position 9,863,677 of record CM049854.1, on the reverse strand, counting down.
TGTGAATGTATGGTCACTGTCTTTGGACCTGTTAAACCAGCTGCATGATGGCATAAACCCATAGGAATGCCTGACAATGCCTGACCATCTGTCTATAACCAGAGGCTGAAGCTAAGATAATTAATCAATTATTAATTATCTTCATAAATATCACACAGAAATTTCTGCACAACATTCATCAGTCAATTCTGCAGAAAAAATAAAGAATTAAATACAAATTTATCTACAAATAATTGTCCTGTTATGAGACCAGTAACCTAGCGTCCTTTTAAATCGCAATATTAACCAAAACAAAAATAGTGAGGCTCTGAGCAGATCTGAACCTGCAATTGAGATGAAAACCAAATCTACTCTTGAACCACAGTCAGTCAACAGTTTAAAAATAACAGTGTCTCTACTGTTCTGCAAATCATAACTGTCAGATTAAACATCTGTCATCATGGCTATTGAAAACATGACTTGCTTGAAGGAAAATATGTCAACTGAACTAAAACATGATAACTATCAAACAAAGGTATCAAACGATGTATAAAATGACCCCGAAACACTATCAGTACTGCATCATAAAGATAAAACACTTTCTTATGAAATAAATGATTTTTACATTTGAATTAACTCCTAATAATTTATGAAAAAATAAAGGTGATACCAGAACATTCTTTAACCAAAAGTGTCCAATAATAAGAGGCTACCAAGATAAAGTGAGTATTCAGGAAGTAAAAGTGATATCAATATGGTTGCCACCATGAAGGAGGTCCAACTTTTGCAGAATAAAACAGCTTGTTATTAGTCACTGATATGAATCAAGTCTTCATTTCATGTAAGATAATATCACTTTAAACAGATTTGTCAAAAGTACTATTTATGTCTTTATATGTAAAACATTATTTAATTCCAGCACATTTAAAGCGATAGTTCACACAAAAATTAAAATCCTGTCATCATTGACCCATATGAATTTCTTCTAAAAATATATTTTGAAGATATTTCTTGATTTTGTCCATACAACGAAAGTCAATGGGGGTCCAGTGTTGTTTTGGACCCCACTTACTTTCATTGTAAGGTCAAAAATAATTTTTTCAAATTACTTTCTTCTGTGTTCCACAGAAAAGTGAAATATAGGTTTGAAACCACATGATGCATTTTATTTTTTGGTGAACTACCCTTTTAAGATAAACCAACCAAGCAAGCATACAGCACTTCATACACTCAAACTTTAAGGTAAGATGTAACTCAAAGTGAAGTTTACATGGAAAAAAAGTAAAGCTCATGCAGTCAAGTTAATGTAAAACTAACCTCCTGATAGATATCATCCATCCAACCATTCGCCAATACCTGAGAAGATCTCAAAAACTAACTAGGTGTCAAAAAGTAAATGTCTTAATGGATCTGTAATACATCGGTGACAAATATTTAAGTCTTCTGATCGATTCTTGACCTAAAATAACCCGACAGGTCAGGGTGTAGCTTCTCATGTGGCAGGATGTCATGAAGGAAACCACACAAGTAGAACAAGGTGCCATGTTCTGTTTAAAGTTATAGACAACGTCAGACAATATCTACAGAAAGACTGAGCCACTTCCAATACAGTCAGTGAGCTGATTCTACTATAGTTTCAAAGAAAAACAACTTAAATCTCTTAAATGTGGCCAAAAAAAAAAAAAAAGTGAACTCTCAAGCACTCTTAAAAATAAAGATTCCCAAACTGGGTGTCTTTGCAGTGATGCCATAGAACCATTTTTGGTTCCCAAAACAACCTTTCAGTGAACAGTTCCTAAAATAACCATTTTGAAGAACATTTTAAAAATCTAAAGAACCTTTTCTGCATTTGAAAGGTTCCATGGATGTTCAAGGTTCTTCATACCACTGATGCCAATAAATAACCTTTATTTTTAAGAGTGCACATGATAATTCATAAGTGGCAAAAATAATAATTGAACTCACCCCATCAACCAGTCCATGCTGCTGGCAGCTGATCCACGCCAGCTCTGCTTTGACTTTCACCGGCTGTTTAAAATGATATCCAGGGCTGGACTTGGTCTTTCTGGAGTGGAGCCTAAATGTATAACAGTATGACTTTGACTGATTTCTAAAGAGCCTCGATTTGAACTGGTGCTATGAGGGCTGGTGGGGTTCAGTTGTCAGAACTGTGCTGCTCGTGTTGTGGGATGCCGGTGCTCCGGTGCTCCGGTGCTCGTGTCTTGATGTCTGTACGGCAGGCATGAAGTACACTCAGTGTCTAATGCTTCAGTCCCGCTGCTGCTTGATTTCAGGAATCCGGAAGTAAACACGGACTGTGTTTCAAAGCCCAGCGAGACGACTATCAGCACTGAAGAACGGAATGAACCAAAAATGTTTTAAAAAACTGTCTAGTTAGGCAGCGTACTAGGCTTTGAGACACAACCACTGATACCCCCGCGACCGTCGCTTCCGTGCCTGTCATTGTTCACCTCAGCTGCAGTCAGAAATAAACACAAATATCCTGCAAGAGACACATCCACATTTAATACATATTTATTCATATTTCTCGGATCCCACCATTTTTATTTATTATTTTATGTAGTTTAATGTAATTTAGCCTAATTTAAATTAGCCAGTTTATTATTGTTATTATTATTGTTATCATCACTATTATTATTAAATAATAGTAAAGTGATTTTTTTTCTTGCACTCTTTAACCGTTCATCTTGATTTTTTTTATTATTATTATTATTTCTAGCATACGTTTCAGAATTCATTCTTGCTATTCAAGTCAGGCTAAATGATACATATTCTATAACTGTTTTTATGTTTCTTTACTTATGGATTTCATGCATATATTTTATTTTCAACTTCACTATCAAAGTTTTTGTCATGTCAAGGGATAAAGAACATTTCATCCTACCAAAAGATGGCGCTGTAAATGTAATTATGTCATTGCAAACTCCATGTGCCACCTGAAATTTCATATTCTAATCTTTTAAAAATATAAATTATTAAATGACTCATTTTGCTATATAATATCGTTGTAATAATGTATTATATTTTATTTTTTAGTTGTATTTTATTTTTAAAATATTAAAATATCTATTTTCATTCATTACTTATCAATACAACTGAATTAATACGTTAAATTAATACTGACATTAATAAAGACGTGCAATTCTACTATCAGCCGCTAGGGGCTCGCGAACACCTGCATTAATTCTGAAGTCTTTTGGAGGAACTCTAACAGATATTCGGTGTTGTGTAATTGGTCATTTAGCGACATTTTCACTCGCGAAGCAGTAACTTTGATGTAATTATACACTCTGGAACCGTTCATTTTAAAGAAAAGCCTTTAAAGTTTCAGGTAAAATCGAGGAAAAAAACATTTACGACTGAGGGAGTGCTGGTTCCTGAAGATCCTTCTCTTCAAAGTGAGTTTCTTCGAAGTTGCACAGGTGTAGACTAAAATTATACCAACATGAATTGAAGATCTTGAAATTTACTTTATATCGCACATAATCATTTCTGCTAAAAATGTACTCTTAATTTAGGCTACTTCAGTGAACCACAAAATAAAGTTAGCACCAGTTATGTAGTCCTTATGATAGCTTTGTGTGAAAAACAGAGCTAACATTAAAACATGCCATCTCAAACAGCAAAACTGTTTCTTGCATGTCTCCTGACTACAAATAGTGCATCACATCACACAAAGCCTTAAAATATAGATCACACAAGTCTTTATAATGCCTATTTTTGGAGACTGACAGCCCAGTCCCCATTCACTTTCATTAAATGGAAAAGGGCAGTCTGGACATACTGTTAAACATCTCTTTTTTTGAAAGTGGATGAGTAGATGATGACAGAACTATCCCTTTAAGGTTATGACCAGGACTTACATGAAATCTTAGCTCACAAGGTCGATTCCCTTTAGACATTTACCTTGTGTGAATACTGTACAAATCAATACACATCTCTCTGATTCCAGACACGCCGTCTCCTGTCTTCCTCTGAGCGATGTGCTCGGCGCCTGAGGACTCAGACCTACCTGTGATTCAAGTGCACATCTGGCCCACCTGACAATTACAAATGGTGTCTCCTTTCATTGGCATCACTGAAATCACAGGAGAGCAGACGTGAAGTATGTGGAAGGAGAAAGAGGTGTTCTGAATAATGCATGACTGCTGTTTGGCCTCCTTGATGACAAATAAAGCAGGAACAACAATGTCACCAACCACCAACAGATGGCAGCACCATACAAAGGGCAAGAAAACTGGTCAAAAGTGTGATGTAAGTACACAGCATGCATGGCACGATTAAAACATATATTTTTAAATAAATGTTCTGTGAAGGGTTGTGTCTAACCTCTAGAAAATCATCTGCTTTATTAGGTCAAACAAAATTATATATATGAGCTTTCTTATTTATTTATTTATTTTTTGGGGGGGGGTGGGGGGGGTATATTACTTGACACTTGAAAGCTGCTACATTGCGCTCAAGGGAACATCAGCTGCAGGTCAAACAGTTATTAAAATAATTACACTCCAGGTTTGTAAAGAGGTCTGTTATAAATTGTTGTGGCTGTTTTCAGATTATGGCAAAACCTTTTTTTAATTGACTCGACATTGGAAGGCAGCCACACTAACATAGCATAAAAATGCTATAAAGTGCATGAATACATAATTTTGTGGCACCAAAAGTTTATACAATTTGTTATGGTAAGTCTGTGTGGTTTTTCTTTTATAGCGTAGAAACATTTTCACATGCTTTTGATTTACGGTCATTCGAGGACACAGGCAATGGGGCAAGAAATCCCACGGAAAGTTACCTACCGACTCCAGCAAACGCAATTGAAGAGAATGGTTGCTATGATGTAACAGTTTTATAAGTTGCCATATATAAACTCTGGGATCGGAGAGCAGTCTGGCACACAACACTGCTGCATCTGGGAACAATCAGCTTCAGTGGAACTTGTCACTCTCATATCCAATAGCTTATAATAACACACATTTCTTGCACTCAGACAAAAACCTCCACTGTGTTAATTAGGCAGAGTTAAATATGGTTTATTAAATTATAACATAATGCATTATTATTCTTTTCTGAAAAGGTTTTAAAGAGCCTTTTAAAACCTGATTATGAGCCTATTTATTACTAATCTTCTTGTTGCACATACACTAAAACAAACCAAGGGGATGTTGGAAATAGATATTTTCCAGATCTGATCTGACTGCGTGGGGTAGAGAGTGATGAGCAAAATTACTAATAATTATACTAATGAGAACAGCAAGAAGAATAGAAAGAACATTTGGCACAAACTAATAAAAAAGAATAATAATAAAGAACAAAATTTTATTTTTACTAATATTTCTGGCTAGACTTTATAATAACTAGTAAGAAATATAATTTTTAATTATTATTTCTAATAACATTAAAAATATTTGAAAACAACAAAAATGTTTGCAGATTTTGGAACAGAAACTGAATGACCAAATACCTATGTTATTAATAGTTATTAATGTCAGGGTTCGTGTATTTTAATTTATATATAAAAAAGAAGAAGAAGAAACAGAAATATAAAAATGATAAAAATCAAATGTGAAGTGCCACAGGGAATTCTGGGAATAAAATGTGTAAAGTACAAGATTTAAAAAATAATGTAAATTATTAGATTTTTTTTTTACTTCCAAAAACTGTACAGTTATTTTACAGTGTAATTACATTAAATGTAAGGTTAGATTTGTATAATTACATGAAATGTACTATTTTTCTTCTATTAAGGTAATTTACTGTTAACCAATTAATAGGTTTTACTGTAGCATTTTTACAGTCATCATTTATCTTTAAAAAAATACTCAGAAATTGATAGTAAATTTACAAATAAATGCAAAGAAAAGGCAATTAACACTGAATTAAATGTGAAAATTTTTAGAAAAACTGAAATGCAATTTTTCTTGTAAAATGTACTCCAATAATCTTTATTTACAACTTTGATAAATATTTTTACAGTGTATGTGTGTGTGTGTGTGTGTGTGTGTGTCTGTGTGTACATGTCTGAATGTACATGAAATACTGACCTGTTATAAAATATTTGTTAATAGTTTCTCTTTGAACCCATTTAGCGCTGAGAATGAAATCTGCAGTCACAGCATTCATGTTAAAAGCTTTGATGGTGATGTGAGGGGGGAAGACAGGAGAGTCTTTTGTGTCGACTGCATGTCATCATGCGCTCATCGTCAGCTGGGCTTCCGTAATCATTATCCCTCCAGAACACGCAGTCCAAACACTGCCTCACTCGACTTACTCAACAAACATCTGATTACATGTATGAATCACCCACACCCCATTTCATATGCCTTCATTTGTTTGTACAAAGTCAAATTTGTTCTATTAACATATTACACGGACCAAAAGCCGCAGATGCCCACACAGTTTCTCATTCTCTGCGCTCATATTCGAAAGCAAGACGAGGAATGAAAGAAAAATCCCCAAGCCGAGTGAGCACAGAATGGTATTCTCGAGTGGGAAGTGGGGAATTTTTCCTCCTATTCCCAATGGATTTAGTGTTCCTGGTCATACGGAGGGCCTTTCTTACCGCTGGCTTTCACCTTGACCCCGCAGCTCTGTGTGTGTTGTACGTGGGCCGCTGGGTTTGGACTCAGGTTTTTATACCACCTTCTCCTCTTTCACAGGGGCAGACGATAAAGACAGTTCTTTATTGAGGAGAACAATGGTGAGGAGTTACAGCACAAGAGACCTCCAAAGCATGTGCAGTATATGCAGAACTGCAACAAAGGTCAGGTATGCTAATCCCACTGTATGTCTCAAATCAGTTCTTCTCAACTTTTTTTTCATAAACATGAAGAAAAATTTAGTAAATTTGTTATTACTTTACAGAAAGTGAAGAAAAAGGAATATTAGGCTCTTCAAAAAAAATAGCAGTGTCTGCATTTTTCTTTACAAAGTCGAACATTTACTGTATAAACTGAAAACTGCTTGAAGATTTAGCTTTCTTGTGAATGACTGAACTAACATTTAGTTGTATAGCCACGGTTTCTGAGAACTGCTTCACATCTGTGTTGCATGGAGTGTGGCAGCTGTGAACAGGTATTCCAGCCCAGGATGATTGCACTACATACCACAATTCCTCTGCATTTCTTGGTTTTGCCTCAGAAACAGCATTTTTGATGTCACCCCACAAGTTTTCTATTGGAGTAAGGTCTGGAGATTGGGCCACTCCATAACGTTAATCTTGTTGGTCTGGAACCAAGATGCTGCTCGCTTACTGGTGTGTTTGGGGTCATTGTCTTGTTGAAACACCCATTTCAAGGGCAACATAACCTCTTTAAGTATTTTAATGTACTCAAACTGATCCATGATCCCTGGAATGCGATAAATAGGCCCAACACGTAGAATAAGAAACATGCCCATATCATGATGCTTGTGCCACCATGCTTCACTGTCTTCACAGTGTAATGTGGCTTGAATTCAGTGTTTGGGGGTCGTCTCACAAACTGTCTGCGGCCCCTAGACCCAAAAAGAACAATCTTGCTTCATCAGTCCACAAAATATTGCACCATTTCTCTTTAGGCCAGTCAATGTGTTCTTTGGCAAATTGTAACCTCTTCATTTTTTCAACAATGGGACTTTGCGGGGGCTTCTTGTCGATAGCTTGGCTTCACATAGACGTCTTCTAATTGTTACAGCACTCACAGGTAACTTTAGACTTTCTTTGATCACCCTGGAGCTGATCATTGGCTGAGTCTTTGCCATTTTGGCTATTCTTCGATCCATTCGAATGGTAGTTTTCCATTTTCTTCCACATCTTTCTGGTTTTGGTTGCCATTTTAAAGCATTTGATATCATTTTAGCTGAGCAGCCTATCATTTTCTGCACTTCTTTATATATTTTCCCCTCTCTAATCAACGTTTTAATCAAAGTACACTATTCTTTTGAACAATGTCTGGAATGACCCATTTTACTCAGATTTTCAGAGAGAAATGCACAGTACAACATTTGCTGCCTTCATCCTTAAATAAGGGCCACTTGTTTGACACCAGTTTTTTCACAGAATGATTTACCTCTCTGATTAAACTCCACACTGCTATTATTTTGAGCATGCCCTTTTCAATTAATGATTCAATTACACATAATCAACAGCATGCATGTCATGACTATTGGGTCTGTTGGTTTTCCATTACTCTACCACACCTACTAGTAAAATATTTGCCATGTAGAAATATAATTTCTGATTGATCTGGTTAGTGATGTCGGACTGCTATTATTTTGAACACAAAATGAACACTTCCATAACATTCTGATGAACTCTGAGATGAACACTTTTTCATTATTTTTTTCTCTGATTCAATAAATCTTTATCTTTTTATCATTTGCATAGAGCGTCATCAGAAAAGGTGGCAATGCCTACAAACTTCATGTACTTTACCTCATTTCCGATAGATCGAAGATTGTTCCTGCCACGAGATAAATATAAATAAATAAAACAGGTAATTATGACTTTTTGTCTAATTTTTTTCCTTGCATTCGGAGTTTATATTGCAATTCTGATTTTTGTTTTTCAGAATTCAGGAAAAAAAGGCAAAATCGTGAGATATAAACTCAGGATTACAAGAAAATAATTGAGATTAAAAAAAAGTCACAATTACCCTTCTTTTTATCCCGTGGCGGCAACACGGCAACTTTTTTTTTTAATTTCTGGTCTTGCACAACTATGCTACTACAAAAAATCAAAGGAAAAGAAATCACAAAACTTTCATATTTTGTAATGTTTGTATTTTGTTTCATCGTCACAAAATGGGTACATGGGGAGGAACAAGCCTTTCAAAAGAACCTGAGGTATTTTGCGTCAAGCAGCCTAAGGTATCAAGATTTTCTCTTTAAAAAATTCCCTATATCAATTAGTTTTGTTGATACGATGCTATTCACACAAAATATAATAATAGTAATAATAATAATAATAATGTTGCCAACTATTTAACAATTTCAGCAAAAAAGGACAGCCTGCATCTTTTTATTACATGTTTTAAATAATGATAACAATGTCTTTAAAATTATAGTACAGGGAAGGAAAAGGAAATACAGGTAATGTCTCACACAAGGAAAAAAACTTACAGCAGCACAAATACAAGATTTGCCATACAGAAAAGCTAACTGAAAAATACAGACATAAATAAATTGCTGAACTATCTCCCATGGAGAGGGCAATCCCATTCACATTTGCACACACACACCCTTTCTGTGTTATATTTAACCTTTGGAGCGTTCTAGAGATTCTGAGAGAAACCGAGAGGATGAAGGGGAAAGGGGAGTGAAGGAGAGAAAGAGTAGAAGAGAAACTGGTTCTAAATAGAGATGAAGAAAAGACATAAATAGAGAAAGCTCAGAGCTCAGACATGTAATTGACTCATTAAAAGCTTCCCTGAGAAGAAAGCAAGCAGAATGTATTGTCACCATAGTGCAGATTATGTTCTTATCAGTTACTAGTCTTTCATATAAAGTTTATGATCCAATAAAAACTAGTTGATCAGCAGACATAACTGTCAGACCATCAGCCAGGTTCAAATGCATGTAGTTGTGTATCCTTTTTTGCTGATGAAAAGGTTAGGGGTTTATCTCCTCTCCAGACACCAGTTTATAAGAGCATCTGCAAAGGGTCCTTCTGTCAGTTATTCACAACATCCATCCACACACCCTCCCACAATCAGACCCAAACAAACAATAAATAATGTCATAAATATGCAGAACAACTGGGGGACACAGACAAACCCCTTTAGAGTCCCTGTCATTTTTTCCCTTCATTTCGTCTTGTGTGCTTGTTAATACAAAAATCAAATTCTTGAAAATCAAAATGAGTCGCTACTCATTTTACAATGCTGGGGTATCATACATATTTTTCTAGATTACTCTAGAATATTCATGCTGGATTAAAGTCTTTAATAATTCAAGCCAGCAGGCTGTAGAGACAAACGAAAGCCATACCAAATGCTTTAGTTTGTGACACACTGCAGGACATCAATGGTTACACGTGATTTTTTGTAAAGCGCTGTGGTACCCTTTTAATGAGAACGTTCTAAAACTTCCCTCTTAAAGCAACAGAAAGTGCATTTAAACATCAGATAATTCCTGGTAATAACTGCACTCCCTTATAAAGGAAAAGGAGGGAAAAAAACCGAAGTAAAAACACATATTGCTTGTAGTTGCGTATCGGTTTTGCGTGTATTTTTGTAAATATCACAGAAAAAGAGAGATCAACACTGAAAAAGAGGAAAAATAAAAACTCCACAATCTTTATATTATTTCTCATTACCAGAATGAACCAGTAGAATAAATTAAAACTGTAACTAAGAAAATGACCAAAAAAAAAAACTTTAAAACGTCCATTGAAATCACTGTGTATAGTTCATATACTATTTGTTTGTAAGGAAAACAGCAGCCTTGATGCATGCTTAGTGAGAGGAACAAGGGTTGCACAACAGTTCGCACATCACCACTTGGGCACAGGAGGGGAAGGACAAGACCCTGAAATCTGGGTAACAGAATGACAGAGAACATTATGGGAAAATGCCCACAATGAGTTTCCTTCATGACATGCCTGGTTCCTCCTCCAGGATTCCGTGAATGCTGGGATACAGGAGCAGGGTGGACAAGAGCACTGCACAAAGAGGCCTTCATTCAGCCAGTAAAAGCATGTACTACCAAGGCTTAGTCTGTGCTGACTCCTTGTGCTATGGCGGTGTAATGTCCAGGGCGGCATAATAAAAGAAACAAGTGTGAGCATAACAGCCATGCTTGATTCTCAATACACCAAAAGGCTGGTAAAGCTTTAATGAGGAATAGGGTGGTCTGTTTCTAGAGTGAGGAAACGAGGGATTCTGCCACTGCAGTCTCAGCTCGTTGTCATCTGGGGATGGCTATGGCTTAAAAACAGTAGAAAGACAAAGCAAAGTCAATCTGCGTCCGGTTCCACCGGCTTAAAAAGACAAAAAAGGTCCCATTTCTGAGAACTAGTCATTATTGACAAGTCTATGAACTAATATGAATGTTCCACAGCCTTGCCAGGCCCACTCTTAGTCATCCTTGCTCATAAGTGGTGCCTGTTCGTCTGTGCGTTAAAGTCCCCAGGGGCTGTGCAGGTGATGTCAGGATACTTCTATGATTTCCAGGCTTCCAGAGAAGCTGGACTGTTTGCTGATCTTTCCCAGTTCCTCCCTTGAACGTGTCTCCGATATGCCCTCCTCAAACTCCATCTGACAGCTGCGCCGCTTGAATTGCTTATCGGCAGCACTGGAAGTTGGAGCGTCCTCGTGCCAGCTGCCCCTCGAGTCCCGTGGCTCCCCCACCTTCTCCCGCAGACGCACAGCCTCGCATGGGCCAGGAAGGCTGCTGCATCCCAGTGCAGGAAAGTGTACCGCCCCTCCTCCGCATCCGTTACTGCTCATCGACTCCGAGCTGTAGAACCAAGGGGCTTCGCCTGTTGGCGTAACAGGGGTCGTGGCCTGTACGGTGTCTCTATGCTTGGTCCACATGGGCCCGGTGTCCACAGTGGGAAGGCTGAGCAGCAGGGAGGGCTTCAGATTGTCGTCAAGACTGGGACTTTTGTGTGTGGGGAGTGAGTGTCCGAAGTGCGAGTGCACAGGAGAACTTCCAGCGCTGCTACCATTGTGCTTGCTTTTCCTCCACAAACGAGGTCGGGAGCTGCTCTCAGGAAATAGGCCTGGAGATTCAGCTAAACTGGGGCTGACAGGTGAGTACTGGCATACGCCATTGGCTTCTCCGGCCTCTGGGCTATCCAGCTTGCAGAGTTTGGGAACATCTTCGGTATGCGCAGGCGTGAGGCGAGGACAGTGGTTGGGCTCGTAGACCGATTTGATGTCAAGTGAGAAAGAGCGTTTGAGCCGGTTGGTGTCTAGGATACGCTCTGCTGACAGATTCAAGCCATTAAAGCCCTGCTGGAGGGAGGTTGGAGAAGGTAGCTTGTTGTCCAATTCTGTGCTGTCCTTCTCAGCCTCCAGACGACCCTTTTCAGGATCACTGGAAGATTCTCCTCTAGGTTCTGACAATTCCTTCAACTGCTCCAACTTCTCCTGACCCGAGGACAGAGCCTTTAGCAATCTCAGACCTTTCTCGAACTCCAGCAGCTGTCCCAGGAAGTTAAAGTTGGGTGATATTGAAGGTCTGCGGTCCTTCACAAACCTGGAAACACAAGATGAGTAAGAACGATTACTCTAAGGACAAATCCGCATATACGGAAAGGAAGACATCTTCAACACAAAGACGCATCATGTGAGCTTGTAAAGGCCTTAAACAAAAATATGTTTAGGATGGCCACGACGGGTATTGTTTACAAGTGTTTCTATGTGATCCATTTTATATGTTGCAAGAAATGGATATAAAATTACAGCTAGCAGAAAATGTCTTTCTGAGACTGTGCAATTTAAGCTGCAGGGTGTCTGAGTGAGTTTACCTGTACGCGTCATCTGATGACAAGCCCATTGTCTTCATGATATAAGCGATGGCGATGGTAGCGGACCTGGAGATGCCAGCTAAACAATGGACAATGACTCGACAGTTGGAAACCTTGGCTTTGTCTGAAAGGGAGAAGGGAAAACCGTGAGCAAACAAAACATGCAAGACAACCAAATGCCTCTTCAGTGACAAGCCAGAAAAAAACCCATATCATTTCTGCAAATATGCTTTGAGGATCAAATTTGTTCTTCCTGATACCATCATGGGGGTGCTACTCACTTTTCATGCTAACATGTGATGTTCACTTGAAGAAAATCAATCAGCCAAGGGAAACTAAGTCAACTCATTTCATATTGTCACAAGTTAGTTCTTACCAATAAACTCGTTGGTTTTGTCTAGCCATGGCAGGAGTTTTTCACAGTAGTTGTCATTGACGGGAATGCGCATGAAATGGCTTTCAGAGATGAACTCTGGCTTTGGGCAGGTGTTGCTTGCATTTAACACATATGTGATGCCGTTTTGAGCCATCAGGTCCTGAGAGTGCAAAGAACCAAGGTATGATTTAGGCAATGTGACTATTCCAGTTTTGGAAGTTTTAACAAATGAAAAGTTTCTAACATTCCAAGACCTCAGTTACAGTCAGCTGTACCTTGTTGAGGACATCTTTTTGGGAGCCCAGGTAGAGATGGGGCAGGATTCGTGTGGGACCAACGTTTGCCACAGGCAGACATGGCTGAGACAAACTCATAGGCAGAGTGGCCACTGGCTTGCCTTCACACAGGCCTGGGAAACAGGATGAGAATGCTGCAAAACCACCTAATTAAACAGAAAAAAAGAGAGAACGTGTTAGGAAACAAAATGACCCCCTACCTATGTGATAGAAGAAAGACAAGACCAACAAGAATGCTGGATTTGGCGACTGTCAACATTGTCATTGTTGTAACATAAGTCGTTATGTATAGGGATGCAACTCAAAATCTCTCAAGCAGGACAAAGAACTTAACAAAGAGCAACCTATAATAATAATAAGAGGTATATTTCAAGTCAAAACCTTTCATACTAACAAAAGACATGCTGATGTCACGCATCATTTGTCAAAACCTAAGCTAGAGAGGATTCAGATGTTATGAACAAGATTATGCCAATCTAGGTCAGTGCATGTACAAACACAGCAGTCAAGTAAGCAAAGGCCAGTTGGCCTAAAGAAGGATTCCGTTTCTTTAAGAGGTGGGTGGCTCCAGTTTTGGCATTCATCTGCTGGAGCTCCTTTTCCTGGATGACCTAATATCCTCAACTGAACAATTGCGTCAGGCTTAGAGAATGAGGGTGGTCACAGGTGCAGACCAAGCCCTTGATTCATAGCTCTAGGGCGTTGGGTGTCTGGACAGCGATGTACACACGTACAAATGCAAGGTAAAAATCTGCAAAGGCACTTACGTGCATCTATAAGCAGCTGAACTAGAATGCATTCGTGTAACAGGGAAAGATGGAAAAGCGGAATGGAATTACAGAGGAAGAAAGTAAAGTCCTCATTGAGCTGTGCAATGCTGCCAGAAAGCGTGAGCCCCGGCAGATGGGTTTAGACCTTAATCGCAGATAAGCTCCATGAGAATCAGGGACATGGTAACCCTGGGAGCGTGCACACACAGCAGTCAACTGGGGAGCCATGGAATCATTTCATCCCGCCAAGAAACAGTGCAATAGTCCAAACAAAAGTGACTGTGTTAAACAGATCTGGGTGGGAAGGAGGAGTTAAAATGAACAAGTCAATAAAATGAGTCAAGTCAAATAAAGAGTGAGGTGATAAGAAGGTTTACAACAAAGAAAAACGTCAGCCACGCTCAACGTTATTGCATGACTTCATTCAGAGTCTATACATGGGTGACAAATCATACATCACTTTAAAAGCCACCTGCTTTGTCCTAACTGACAACAAGGAACACCTGTCCCTCTTATCCATGTGCAAATCACCATCTAAACAACTATTGTTTGTTTGGGGGTGCCTGGTTCTTTAAGAGCTTGAGCGACAACCTGTCTGTTTCCTGCTATTAATGGCAACGGCTGGTACAATGACATCATCTCTCAGCACAGAAGACTGAGAGGTGATTTGCATGTCACTCAAGCAGAACCAACGGGCCCCTGGTGCTTCCTCCATACGCTCTCGAAACCAGTGGTAGATGAATGACTGCCGACCAAATGTTCTACGACCTCCATACTGGTTCAAATACACCCTTCCCCCCCAAACCACACACACAAATACGTTCAAACACATTGGTACAACATCAAATCCTGGATGTCTGTTCCCCATCCCCCAACTGTAACTCCCCTCACCGGCCCAGTGACATAACTGCCTAAAAAAAGGGTTGGTCATTATGTCAACACTGTCAGCAATACCCAAGTAAGACTACAAATTTTGCCTGGTTAAGGCTTGTTAGAACCGGCTTCCTTTCCCACATCTCTCAAATGCATTACTTTTGCCAAAAGAGGGAAGCAGTGCTGACCTCCCATCCCTCTTCTTTGAACTCAAAGGTCAAGGATTTCAAAGGGCATCTGGGATCTTTGAAAGCAAGACCACAGCTCAAGAGGCAAGTGGACAAGATCTCCTTTGGAAGTGATCTTTCATCCCCTCAAGGATCTGGAATATTGTCCTGCTTCAAAGATCTACAGGGGTGCTTTATATAGCTTCCTCGAGAAAAAAAATGTGTTACTGGACCACAGCAACACAAACAGGAACACTTACAGCACCACATTGTTGAAAAGCCAAGAGAGGAAATACTTGAGTGAGGTCATCAGCTATCATTTCTAACTGGGCGGTGGTGGTGACAGTTAGGATTACAAGGAAACCATAAGCTTCCGTATCTGTCTTAACATTGCTATTGTTGAATCAACGAACGCCTACTTTTACTTCTTCCACAGAAATATGAACAATCATTTGCACCTTAAGCAGTCAAGTTAAAGAAGCGTTTCAAATACACATTTAAAACAAACTGATGTTCTCACTAGATGTTGCGAGCATGTAGGACTCTCCAAATCGAATAAATATACACATGCACAATGCACAGACACACACGACTGACTTAGGCAACATTAGTCACTTTTATAGACTCCAGTTACGTAAGAGGGCAGTGGTGACGTTTCTCAAAACCACTAGGCATATGAGTGCAACTGTGTTTTCAGCAAGAGAAGTGTGCCAGGGTCAATCTCACGCTGGACGAAAAGGCAATGTGCCACTCGCATACTTCCTCTATGTTGTTTTCTCTCTCTCTCCAAAGCTTACATAACCTCCATTCACCATCCAACTTTCTCTGACGTGCCTCAGACCTCAGTTCTTCTCAAAAGTGCAATAACCTCTCTCGTACAGAGGAACCGTAACATCATGGAAGAATTTATCTGGAATTGCAGGGTGAATAGCTTATACAGAGACTACAATGCTCAGGTCACCACATACTTGGGAGATACTTACCTAAATTCGACTGCAGCTGCAATACCATGTTCCCCTACTGTGCAACAAAGCAGACAATGTAATAAGGTTACATTTTTCGGATATGGCCATGAACTATCGAGCCGCATTTGTGTATAATATCACAGAGTGCACAGTTCATTAACTCCACCCTTTGATATCAGTTCATTGTCCTGCGGCACCTGACCTCCATCTTTTAGGAGCCCCTCAGTTTTTCATCTTTTCAGCTGAGCTCTATAGCCACTCTCACACAGGCTTCCATTCAAGGCTCTACATTGAGCAGCATTGATGGGCCCCTGAATGAAACTAATGCACATCAACACACACACGCAAACACATACGAGTCTCCAGATGCAGAAGACATGACGCCATTGAGGAGCAGCCCCCATCTGTCCCCATCTCTGCACGCACACACACACACTTATTAGCATCTCAATAAAGGCCCAATGACATCATTGCACACATGCATGCTGCACAATGAGGAACACAAAAAACAGCAGGGGGTTGGTGGCTACCTCATCACTCCCGGCGCTTTGTGTCATGCTTGACAGATTAGAAGTTTTAAACCCCAGGACCTTGTATCATCGAATCATTAACTGTTGGCGCTATTACAATTATTGCATTTCTGCCCTAAAGCTATTACAAAAACATAGACGTCACTGCAATAAAAGTAAATTGCTTGGCAAAGTCCAACTGTTTAACTTGTACTTGGTGACATCAGTAGAATGCACACGTAACTCAAATATACACTTGCATGTGTGCATAACGTTGTGAGCCATGAACACATACAAAGAAACTGCATTAATAAATATACTCAAATCAAATGCATCCTATGCACGTTCATTTAATTTTCTACTATTCTAGGAGATAATCCTAGGAGCAACCATAAATTTATGGTTAAAGAAAGACTCTGAAAAAAGAATTCTAACATCAGCCAAATATTTGGGACTACAGAAAAGAAAGAGGAAGATGATGAAAAATATCGCATAACCTCGAACCAACACGTGTTTGACAGGTACAGATGGGAAAGCACCATCGGTCCAGGTGACAACAGATGCTACACACCTCTTAGCTTGCGTTCTTTCCTCATCTTGCGGACTCTGATTTTGAGCCTCATGTCTGTTCGCTGGATCCCTGGCCAGAAGCAGTTCTCCAGAGGGGATATGACCACGTCTAGGGGCATCTGCACCAACCAGTCCAAACCGCAGTCCAAGAACTATACGTCCGAAAGGTACTGGGTACCAAAAAAAGGTAAGATTCTAAAAAAAACACTTAGGAGGGAAACTCCACAGGAAAGCAGCAACAACTGCGTCCCCCCTCACAGAAACGAGGGCAGAAGAAGTGTGTGGTCTTTCCTCAGGAGCGCCACGGATCCTTCCTCGATCTCATTCTGTGTGGCAACAACTGAAAGTGGAGCTCGCTATTGTTGTACAGCCTCCGTTCAAGTCTTTCCCCGCCTCTCTCTCTCTCTCTCTCTGTGTGTGACCTTAGAGTGAATGAGCTCATTTGCCGTGAGCATAGTCTGCCCCGTCTCTCTCCTCTCTCGCTTACTTTCACTCTGTCTACCCCCGTCTTTCCTCTCTCTCTCGCTCTTACTGTGTGTGAGCTGAATCTGGCTTATGAGTAAGGCATGCAACCACATTCCTTACTCACCGAGCAAATATGCAGCCACCTTAGGGGCCCACTCAATGTTTTTCTGAAAATGAAAAAATAACACCCTCAACTGGTTTAGACTGCAAGTACACACATAATATATGTACACAGATGCGTTTGATCTCTTTTCACACTTCTCCTAAATGCGTTCAATTTACAATAACAAAGCGCAGTACATTTTAAATTGCTAATTTTAAAATCAATTAAAAAAAACTAAAATATAGGCATCTTATGTGCGTCTACAATTATAATTATTTCTACTGAGAATGCATTTTTCATCTGAATTTTACATTATCAGCCACTTTCCTGATGTATTTGAGGGCATGGGCCTTTTCTGATCTTTTGATCTAATATTGCGAAAAAAGCATGCAGCTTTTGTTTCTGCTCTGATAGCTGCAAAACTATGCCGAACGTTGTGGGTTTGTGTTAGAATCAGGAATGGTAAGAGAACATTGTGCTTTTAAAAAATGTTTCACATTCAAACCAAACTTACGTTTTCAGGCAGCAAAGTTTAAATCCCAACTGGCTAGCGCGGTTCAACAACACGTCCTGTTATGTTTAAGAATTAGGTCAGTAGGCAGAAAGGAGGCGGCCTTTTGTGCCTGTTTAAACGCATTTGACTGAATGCAATCTGGTCGAATGCGTTTTTGACTACCTCTGGAAGTGGTCAAAAGTGGACAATCTCAAAGCATTGCTGACCCCGTTTAAACCTGTATTTAATGTCGTTCACTTGTGATCAGATCGACAAATACGCATCTTAAAGGGTTACTCCACCCCAAAATGAAAATTTTGTCATTAATCACTTTACCCCCATGTCGTTCCAAACCTGTAAAAGCTTCGTTCGTCTTCGGAACACAATTTAAGATATTTTGGATGAAAACCAGGAGGCTTGTGACTGTCCCATTGACTGCCAAGTAAATAACACTGTCAAGGCCCAGAAAAGTGTGAAAGACATCGTCAAAATAGTCCATCTGCCATCAGTGGTTCAATTTGAATTTTATTAAGAGACGAGAACACTTTTTGTGCACAAAGAAAACAAAATATCGACTTTATTCAGATTGAACCACTGATGGCAGATGGACTATTTTGACAATGCCTTTCATACTTTTCTGGGCCTTGACAGTGTTATTTACTTGGAAGTCAATGGGACAGTCACAAGCCTCCCGGTTTTCATCCAAAATATCTTAAATTGTGTTCCGAAGACGAACAAAGCTTCTACGGGTTTGGAACAACATGGGGGTAAGTGATTAATCACAACATTTTCATTTTGGGGTGGAGTAACCCTTTAATACCAGGTGTAAATGACCTAAAATGCCCTGGTAGTACAAGCCATATAACGTCGCACTAGCAAAACTAAGGTCATGGGTTCTATTTCCAATAAATGGACATACTAAATGCATGACAAACACATCAACACATAAAAGTCTAACACATCTGTCCATCCATGTGCTGTAAGCGCACACCAGCCTAAACATGCTAAAATTGCTGGTAGCAGAGAGAGCATTCCAGGAAGTAGTTACAATGACTGTTCTAAAGTGCATTACTGCATGTTGCAAACACATTTTGGTTTAGTCAGATGCAATATAAGCACAAAGCATTCCTGCTGAAAAAAGACCAAATCCAGGCTGGTTGATGCTGGTTAGTTCTGTATCATTCACTACTTTGTGAATGTTTACTGCATGCATCAGGAGTAAACATTTCAATGGCTGAGCATGATGCTTGTAATGGTGCAGTAGGGAGAAGCTGTATCAGAAAACAACATTACACCGCAGGATCATCTATCAGGTGAAGCAGAGGAACCACATCATTCATGCAGTTTGGCTGCAATTCCACAAGCCTATATGTGCAGATTATGCAGTGTTGCCACAATATATTGAATGTATTTCTACAGCACTTTTGGGATCTAACAGAGGATAGTGTGTGCATAGAAGAGGAATTTTTGTGCGAATGCGTGTGGAGTAGGAGGGGGTTAGCGCTGATAGCACTTGTTGTCAGAGCACCAGTGACATGCGATACGCGGATACATCAGTCCATGATGTAATGCTTACAGGGCCCCAGCTGTCATGCCTGAGGTGTGAGGTAGCCTCCAGTTGAGCGCAACGCCAGCTCCAATCACTCAACACTCACATGTGTGCATCAGTCTAAGTGTGTCCAAATCCCCCTGTCTGTGATAAAACAGCGTGAAATTTCGCTGGAGTTTGACATACATATCACATAAATGGATCCCAATGGGGCATCTCTCATTTACACTCACGATATGGGGCGAAGGAGCTAGAATTCTCACTGCATGATTAAGCTTCTAGATGTCTTATGTATACAAGCCATAAGTGAAGTCATGATGAAGTCATGGAAAGAAAGAAACACAAAACGTGCGTGTAGACATTACATGCTTTGCATGTGTAGCTATATCGTTTCACCGCCAACAAAACAGCAGATACATGCCATACTGCAATAAATGTGTCTTTACCCCTGGGCTGAACGATTAATCGTAATAAAACAGAAATTGTGATATGACTTAGTGTGATTATCAAATCGCTTGCAGTTTTATTAAATAAGTATATGCACTGTGTGTTTCAGAGTGAAGCACCATCTCTGCATCTGCTCTGAGTTTGGGAACGCAACATGCACCAACCATCTTCCTACTGTTGTAATCAGAAGCGCTTTATCAACAAATGAGAAGCTTTAAGAGTTCCCTGCAATTTTCCAAGATAAGCTGGTTTTAAAGGGGTCATCGGATGCCCATTTTCCACAAGTTGATATGATTCTTTAGGGTCTTAATGAAAAGTCTATAACATACTTTGGTAAAAATTTCTCAATGGTATTGTAAAAAACAATCAGTCAAAATCAGCTCTGTTTTCAGCAAGCCATTCTTGTCTATGTAGCTTTAAATGCAAATGAGCTCTGCTGACCCCGCCCCTCTCTTCCATGAAATGACGAGCAGACTGTAAACTTCAGCTGCAAAACTGGCTAACTAGCACATTATTAGGAAAGGCGATTTGCAAAGATTCATAAAAAAACACTTATACTCACTTCTTTTGTAGATGAAGCTGGATCACGAATGATTCCGGCAAACATATACGCATTTAGGCAGATCGGGATCGGCGCATTTCCTTAAAAACAAAAGTAACGGTAATCCTCTGCGTCTTCAGCGGCTCAGATGTCGGGAGTTAATGACGACTGCTATATTCATTATTACATCCAAGAACAAAACACCTCAATCGCTTAATCTGAGACATTCTTGTCTTCCACAGCACCGGAGTCGAGTCGACACAATGGCAAACAGCTCTCTCAGTTCATTCAGGGCGGGTCTAAGGTAAGACGGCCTTTTCAATCAACTATCGTGGGAGCGGTCTGTGCAGAACTACATCATTCTGACAGGAATCTCAGAACAGCCTGATTTGAGAAAGGGGGTTTTAAAATACACTGGGTGGATTTTTATCATTATAGGATGGATGTGTACACACACTTCCAACACACATTTATGTTCAAACAACTTGTAAAGTAAATTTTGCATCTGATGACCCCTTTAACATTTGTGTGATATTAAAATATGAAGTAAATATTATAAATAGTAATAATTAGCATTGTACTAAGCAAAGCAAACTTTCTTTTTTTTTTCATTTTAAACACATTTTGCTTTTTTCACATTCAGCTTTCTTCCTCAAATCATTCAGCCCCAGGTGTACTGCTCTATTTTTAATATCATTAAATCATCATCATCCTTTGTTGCACCCACCTGTTGACGTGCTTTAATCAGACACACATGGCCGCAGCAAACCTGCTATTTTAATTTTAAGTGTCAACTCGGACATATCCCAGCTGTTAGACAGCAGCCCACAACGTTTTCAGACGTAGGACTTTCCACACACGTGATGGTGACACATTTAAATACCACTAATCTGGGTAACTTACACTCTTAAAGAGTAAAGGCTCCAAAAGGTTTTTTTCGCAATGATGCCATAGAAAAAAAAAAAAAAAACTTTCAGTAAAAAGCCATTAAAATAACTTTTTTTTTTTCTAAAGAACCTTTCCTAGTATGGAACCTTTTGTAGAAAGTAAAGGTTTCATGGATATTATATGTTCTTCATGGAACCACCGATGCCAATAAAGAACATTTACATTTAAGAATTTAGGAAATGGTATAGTTAAGTGATCAAAATCAGTTGCGGATTTGAACCCAACAAAGGGTGCTCCATGAACTGTGTTCTTGAGAAAGACAGTTCCCAGATTGCTTGCTCCTGTATTAAGAGTACTGTAAATCACTTTTTTCCTCTTCCAACTTCACACCACTAGTTTTACTGTAAAGTTACATATCCCCTTACAAGAGGATATGGCTTTTGGTCGGTGATATAGCTGTGACTCAATGTTTCTATCAATACTTCCAAATCTCCTAAAACATGCTGAGCAATGAGGTGATAAAACAGCAGTGCCAATCCTGTTAAACACTATTAATGCTAAAAAGACTATGATCTAGATCTCGCATAGTTCAGAAAAGACTCCAGGCTTCTAAGTGTAATGCTCAACAGGATGCCGTCACTCAGTACTGGGCTGAAACCCAGTGTACAGGTCAAAGGTCAAGTTCATTAATCAAGGTCTGCCATGTTTCAGCTATGTTACCGACAGCCGAAGGAGGACCCGGTTTTAACCGGTCTTAACACTTTTGGAGACCAGTTACATCAGATTTTAATTTTCAGATGTTTTGCAAGGACGTGTTTATAGCCAAAAGCTTAAAACAATCTTATGTGATTCATACAAGCGGATGATGACATTTATGGGATTAAGCAAGAAACTTGTTCACTTGTCACGGCGAGTTGTGAAAAAGACAAGGCGTCCTGAGAAGATTATTGACCAACTGTTGCACTCCTTCCTTTTTCCTAAGCTTAACATTAATGCTGCAATGGCAGATTTTCAAATTCAGGGGAAAAAAGAGAATTCAATGGAGAACCCTGTAATAAAACTGCAGTTGGAGTCAGTTATGAAATTTTAAATAAATATTACTACTATAGCTGCAAATTTCATTTAGAGCAGCCATGTGTTTTTTTTTTTCTTTAAATCACAGTGTGCTGTTGATGATTTGATCATATGTTTTGTTTGTGAATAAAATGGATTAGTTGAATTTGAACTGAGACCTGCAAAGACGATTTGCTTTAATTTTTTTAATTTGCACCAATGGTCCTGATATATGGGCAAACATGCATTAAACCACACCTCTGTATTATATTTTACCACATTTCATGCATCATCTATTCCCATGTTGTCTACTATTTCCTTACTCAAGAAGTAGGGGTGATTGAGAAACTAGGGTTGATCTATTAATATGGACAAAGGTCTCTGTTCCCCAACCCTTCCCCCTTAAAAGACAGCGAAAGAAAGCAATCTAAACCCCCTATGGAGAACTATGATGTCATCGGGCCACATTTAAACCAGGATAGAGGTCTCCAGAGAGGGTTACACAACTGGGAGGATGTGCTTCATGTGGGAAGGAAAGGGGGAGATGGAAAGAGAAATGGAGAGAGCCTGAGAGAGAGAGAGATAAATGAGAGGGAGTATTAATGCTTGCAATAAGACAGCAGAATTATGACAAAGCCCACATTCTTTACACAGGGGCTTCAAGCTCCGCTGGAAATCCAAATTTAGCCGAGGATGGAATGGAAGGATTTTGGGCCTCTATCAGGAAATGAGCGCTGGGTTGCGTCACTTGTTTGTGTATGTGTATGTCCTGTGTTCTGCAAACTTTTCCTGGAATTCATTGCATTCTCGAAGAGCCACCAAAACCTTTGTAACTTTTAGAAGAGAATGGAACCAGGGCTGTCAATTTAACATGTTAATTTAGAACTGGAACACTACCTGAAAGAAATCACCACATGTAATCATGACTCATATGTGAATTCTATAATAAGGAATTTTCCTACCATTGGAGCAATTCAACACCCAGCTAATTTTCATTAATGGAAAAGTTTGCATCAATATTTCTGAGTTACGACAACTTCTAATGAAATTACATTTAACCAACAAACTACACTGAGTTAAAGAACTTTAATAATTTGTAGCATAAACAAAAAGTTGATTACTCAAATCATTCCAACTAATTGAGTTGTGACCCTGGAGCAATTAATTAATATTTTTTAGTTTAAAAAATAAAATAAACAGCTAGCATAGCACATATTAGATGTAACTTATTTAGCAGGTTAATTTAGTGAATTGGTTGGAAATTACTTGTCACTGGCATTCACACAGTCATTGCTCATATGGTCTATGTAGTGTATACATTCACATAGCTGCCCACAACCTAACCACAACATCTACTATTCAGATCAATGGCAACCACAAAAACTTCAACATAACAGAAACTCTTGTACTGTAAATGTCAAAAATAACCACGTTAAACACTAACAGGTCTTTCTCTTTACTAAAAAACACAAAATATTCCAACATTTGTTATCCTTATCCAGTCCTAGGCAAAGCATGATGGGAATTAGAAGTCCCCTGAATTTCTTTTTAGAGCGTACTAGAAACCACATAATAATGGTCTTAAATGACTCAGAAAACCTTATACCAGAGTACCTTAGCAACATTCTGGCGACATCCATAAAACCCTAACATTGTGTTAGAGAGTTTTTCACAACAATCAACATTTCTTTCTGAAATTAGAAAAAAAAACTAGTTCTAATACTTTCAATTTAACAGAAACAAAGTGATCCATATTGTCCCCTCCATTTCAACTTGACCCGCTCTGAGCAGGATTAGAACCGGCGTTTCCACCATAAGAGGTGGTCGTGCTAACAAGGATGCTAAAGACCACAGCCTCTAGTGTCAGTCACTAGTGTGCCTCTTGAGATCAGTGTAGTGAGGTTTACCTGCACTGCTCTTACTAGCTGGCTTCCATTACACTCACTCCCCTAAACCTCACTACCATCCGGGTCACGGCACCAATATAATCCCTCCGGTTCTACTTGGCCCACTCAGAGAAGGATTCGAACCAATGTTTCCAGCATTGGAGGTGGGCGAGCTTACAAGGACACTAAAGACCTGGCCTCCTTACTGGCCTCCGTTACACAGAGCATCTACTGAAACTAAGCTGTAAAAACCTCACAAATTGTTGTGACATGACAAACATATTTGCCAATTTTCCAAAACAACTTGCATTTCATTCATATATATTTATCACTTCATGCATTCCCTGGGAATCGAACCCATGACCTGGTGTTGCTAGCGCTGTGCTCTACTGTTTGAGCTACAAGAATTCCATAAACCATAAACTTGGCCTACCCTGAATGAAATATGCTGACTCTTGGAGGTTAGCCAATCATAACACGCTATTTACATAGAAGTCTTCAAGGTACAGCAACAAAACCAGCCCTTTGTGGGTGGAAAAATTAAATTACGTCTATTTTTGGTGCAAGAAACCATCGTTAAATGTATAAAAGAGAATAAAATAAAATGCACTGAAAGTGCTGAATATGAGTGGATATATATACACAGTATATATAATGTACAGTAGAGTGGAAAAGTATTTCTCAATTTAATTAAGTGCACTGAATGCTTTTATTTTTTAAAGCTAATTTGGATGGTAGGTAGATTCAAGGAAAGGAAAGGGTGAAAAAAAGAGGGAGACAGTAGCAGAGAGAAGAGGAGAAGTAGTTCATGTCATGCTGAAAGTATTTGGCACTGGTCAGCCCGCTGACATTTCTTCATTTCTTCAGCTTGTTTCTCAGAATTGACATAACACATATAATTTGAGGTCTATGAGAGCACAGAGAAACTATAGCCAAGTTTACAGCGGGCCATATGTAGGACAAATGCTACTCATTTCTTCATACCGCAAAGTGGTGTATGTGTATGTCGAGGGTACAGGGTGGAGACTGAAAGGTCATCTTTTCGACCTTTGCGAATCTGTGGCGTGTATATGTGTGCTGTTCAAGTAGGCGACTGGCGCCAGATGTGATGACCACAGGAGCCTGAACTAAAAATAGAACCATGCTCTAATCAGAAAGACATACGGCCAGAGAAAGAGTTGAGTGTGTGTGTGTGTGTGTGTGTGTGTGAAAATAACAGAGCACCAAGAACGTCCCTCGAGAGCTTACCTCATCCTAATGGCAACAGTGGCTCTTTTTCAATAGAAACATTGATCCCCGTGCTGCTCTGGGACGATAATGGAAACGGGTTACATAGACACAGGAAGTCAAACTGCTGCATGAAGTTTTAGGTGTTAACCATCTAAAGTGACTCATACATATTTTGAGAAACAGTTGACGATAGCCAATGACTTCCACAGTAAGAAAAAAAAATTCAGAGGGAACCAGAAACTGTTTGGTTATCGACATTCGTCATAATATCTTCTTTTGTGTTCAACAAAAGGTCGATACAGGTTTAAGAGAGATTTTATTGTTCACATCATGTTGCTTTGGTCAGTTTGTTATACTATTCCTCACTTGTAGGACACTTTGGATAAAAGTGTCTCCTAAATAAACTAGAATCTAAAGAAAATGTGGTGCTTTTCCATGCAAAACTCACCACCAAAATGCAAGGGTATTTTGGGACGTATCAAGGGAAATGCTATGTGGTTGCTAGGGTGTTCTCGATGGATGCTAGGTGTCCAACCCCCAAGTGTATAGTGTTCTGGGGCTGGATTCATGAAACATTCTTAAGAAGAAAACTATTTTTAACTGTCTCATTTTCTAACCTAATAATAAAGTTAAGAATGATTTTATTCAAAAAAAAAAAAAATAGATCTTAGGAATGTTCTTATCTTTTTAAGATTTTTCTTAAACAGAACTGTAAGACATTAGAACTTGAACTCCTGATAAGAATGTTCTTAAAAATCATAAATAAATGTATTCAAGAATCTCAATATAATAAAAAAAAAAAAAAAAATTAAGCCTGTCATTTAAAAAACAAACAAACAAACAAAAAAATATATATATATTTTGAAAACCTTGTGAATTTTTTGCAAACTGCACTTAGGAACATTTTTACGAACTTAGAATTTAAGAAATTTCTTGATTTCTTAAGAAGATTCTGGCACACCCCTCTAGATATGACTTGGGTTCCAAAGTAAGTTCATGGGATTTTCATCGCACATTACATCCACCAGACAAATACTGAGTTGGATCGCTTCAAAAATAGCACACTTTCTTTGCCAGGCCACACAATTTCAGGCATCATTCAGATTTCTTGTATATAATAACGTCTGAAAGTACAAATGTTGAGCTTTGGTGCCTATATGGGAAACATAGGTTTGAATCTGGCCTGCACGGTGCTCGTCACGACACAAGATGTTAACTGATGTACTGGAGTCGTGTGAATTACTTGTGGATTATTGTGATGTTTTTAATCAGCTGTTTGGACTCTCATTCACTGCAGAGGATCCATTGGTGAACAGTGATATAATGCTACATTTCTCCAAATCTGTTTCCATGAAGAAACAAACTCATCTACATTTTGGATGGCCTGAGGGTTGCAACAATTAAATTCCAACACTTCTTATCTCATTTGATGCCATTTTTGTTAGTGATGTCACTGACACAATTAACTTCATAGTTGGAAAATTGTACATTTATGTTTCAAAATTCATCTTGGAATGTTGCTGAACGTTTAGGCTAAAAATATGATTGAGTTTTTTGTTATAATCAGGGCTTATAACAGTTAAAGTCAAGCAAATATAATAGGAAACATTTTTCCAGAGAAGTCTGTCAGACTTTTTCCTGTGCTGGTTTAAATCATGAATGCCCTCCTGTCCTTTACCTCAACTGGGCGTAGAAACGGCGGTAAAATTGGAGCTTTGGCTGACCGTGGCAAGTCTGGAGTCTGAGAGAGAACGTAATGTTGAGTTCAGGCTTACAGTGAAAGGATATATTGATATTGTTTTAGAGCGAACGCGTCACCACCTGTTCATTACCTCATTTTGGCGAACACACACAAACACTTCAGCAAGAAACGCCCAGTTGCATAATAGAAGCCGGGAGCGAGACAAAGCTGAATTCAGCTCCAAAAGCAGCTAAATACAAAGGGGAAAGGAACAGCCGCGCTCTGGTCCCTGCCAAGCTAAAACTTTCATCTTCTAATTGAGCATAATTCGCTACTTTCTGCCGAATTCCTCCTACTTTTGCTGCATGAACTATTGGTGGTACAGAGGACATTTAATTTATCCTTTTTGAATGGAATATCACAAATTTTAAAGCATCTGCAAGTTTAAAATATGAGTTTAGAAATTGACTCTTTGCATTTTTGTTGGTTTCATATGGTTTTAAAAAGTTTTACAGTATTTAAATAAATAATTAAATTAATTGATCAATAATTTTTTCAATGAAATAAAAAAAAATTAAATAAAAAGTCATGTGGTGTAACCATTAGGGTTGGGTACCGAACTCGGTACTTTTAAGGGTACATACCGAATTGCGTCGGTACTACCGAGTATCGATTCACATTAAATCATTCGGTACCAAATTTCGGTACCTGAGAACGCATTTGGGCGCATACGAGAGAGAGAGAGAGAGAGAGAGAGAGAGAGAGAGAGAGAGAGAGAGAGACCGACACTGTGACATGATGTCACCACTGCAACTCTTTAAAACACAACACACAGGGCAAACCGAAATGTTCTGAAGTGTGCTTTCATTTCTAGGGTCATATGGTTTCCGCGAAAAAACGCGGACAGGATGGCTGAGTCCATTCATAAAAACGGAATTTACTCTATAGCGCGGAATGCCACGGAATTCGTCAATTTTTGGATGAATAAAAGAAGGTCTGTCACTTAATTCGAATCGCGATATGAAATAGTGTATGTGAATATTAAAACGCAAAAAAAACGGTTTAAATATGAATCCTGCATGTTCCGTTAGCCTCGGTATGTTTGAATGGCGGAGACGCGGTTTTGTACTACACAAATACTGAAGCACACATGAACTCGCGGTGATTTTCGGCCTCTGTGTCTCACTACATGAACACATGAACACTTACAGGCTGTGAGAGTCACTTCATGAGAATTTTACCGTTTCATTTGAGAAAACTAGCATCATATCATACTGTATACACACAGAAACTTCACGGCAACCTGTCAAAATAAAAGTGCGGTTTAACGTAAGAGAAATATATTACTCTTGTATTACTTTTGTACTGTATAATGTACGTCTTTATATATTCCATTTACTGTCAAATTTAAATAAAATAATTAAATTATAAAAATAATTATTACAACTACATTAACCACTTAATTGTAGAAAAAATACAATTATTATTAAAACTTTTTTAAAGGAATATTCACACAATTTTTCTACCATGTATTAATTTTAACAGTAAACCTCTGTTTGCCAAAAAATAAAAGGGTTTCATTTTCAATTGATTAAAAATAAATAAATAAATGTTTCTTGCCTTCATTTGATTATCAGAAAAAAATAAAACAAGAATTTCTGGAAGAAAAAAAAGAAAATTACTTGTTGGGCCCTATTGTTCAAAATGTTGAAAGTTTTGGACTTATTTTTTCACTGAAATAAATGTTTTTGTTATTACACAGAGTAAAGTACCGAAAAAAAAGGTACCGTTGGGTACCGGTACCGAATTTCAGGTACCGATACCGGTACTGGTTCAAATGTGAACGGTACCCAACCCTAGTAACCATTAAGTAAAAAGTAAAAACATTTTCTTTACACCTTGAAAACATGAGTGTACACATCTTAATCATTATTTTCAAAAAAAACATTTTTAAATATATTTTTCAAGGTAAAAATATTTAATATGAAGATCATTAATTGTTAATTCATAAATATCATTAGAGTTTTGAGGAGTCACACCACATGATATTTTACAATCTGAGCTAACCTTGACTTGACATAAAAAGGTTAAATTATCGAATATTTATTCAATTTATTTGACTTATTGACATTGACACAAAGTCAATGGGGTTTTGCATGTTGGTCGTACCATATGCTTTTGATTTTGTGGACATTTTGTGGAAGGTTTTAATAAAATACAAAACTAAGGTTTTCTTTCAAGAAGTTAATTTATTCAATTAGGATTTTTTTCTTCATTATGATATACAGATATAACCCTGAAATCTCCTATTCCACCCTGAAAACTGATTCCTGTATTTTTGAATAAATTAATATATAGGACAAAAATGTGAATGATATCATTGACCCATATAATACCTGGAGAAAGTGACAAACATAAACGCATATAGGTGACCCAGTGGACTTGATGTCCTACCATGCATAGAAAAACAAATGCAGATAGCGACAGGCTAGCGAGATTAAGAGTGATTGCACATCTGCAGGACACACACATTGGTTCTGAAGCTTGTCCCTGTGGGTGAGGTGTGAAAGCTTCAGGCGGTGTGTGTAAATGTGTGTGTGCCATTCCAATAAGAAGAACGGCGTGAACGAGATGCCTGTGGAGGGAGACGGACGATCAAATTCAACAACAGATCGCATAACATTTCAGATCCTGTGATCACCCGACATTAACAGGAAACAGCGTGCCAGCTCAACAGGCAACAAAGACGAACTTGCTGACAGTCAACGGGGCGAACCCAAAGAGTTGGTTCAGGTGTGGTATAGTTTCAGCTAAACCCTGCAGGAAATGAAGCAGATGAAGAAGTTTGGTGTGAAGTTCATGGACAAAATATAAATACACTTGTGATTTGTGCCACCTCATACTTTTCAATGAGCTGAAAGCAAACAACGTCTTTCACCATTTACATCACTACATAAACATGGCCAAGTATGCTGGCAAACTGACAAATTTGCACACTAAACATATTAACCATTTCTTTGCTTTAATGCTTCACATCACTCAGCCTGAACTGCTAAATTGTACTGAAAAATTGGTGAAATTACGGTATCATACCATTTTAGATTTAAGATTTTAGATATTTTTTACCATCTACTGACCAAGATTTCACAACAGTTGCTAAAATGTAAAAGGTGTTTAACTGATTAGATTCTCCCGGATCTGAATTTGGGAGAAAAGCGCGACATCACAATATCCCTGCCCTCCAAAAACTTTGCATAGCCTTTTTAAAGATCCGAGCATTAGAAATGCAGAGCCAAGCATTTTATCCTCAGAGGAAACGCAGGTAAATACAAAGTTCTGTCATGAAACTCTAGATGGCGCAGGCCGATAGGTTCTAACTCAATCTAAAATAATTACATCAACAGTTTCTTGATTGGTTTCTTTTTGCATCAGCAGCCAATGAGCTCGCTGCTCAACATTCAAATACTTGGCTATTGCTTGCTATAGCAGTTGCAGCACGCTTTAGAAACCCTCCTCCTTCCCCAGCTCCACCTGTATAGATCTGCTATGGGGTTATTTCATATGTTATATATGCAGCAGCAGTATTTCCTACATGCTCACAGCAGCATTTGCATTTCATGACCCCTTTAACTTCAATGGAACCTTTCAAATGCACAAAAGGTTCTTTATAGTGGAAAAATGTTCTTTACACTAAGAAAAAACTGGTTCTTTTAAGAACTGATCACTGGAGGGTTCTTAAATGGCTCAAAAATGCTTCTATGGCATCATTGCGAAACAAATCTTTTGGAACGTTTGTTTTTAAGAGTGTAGACAAACACCTTACAGAACCACTCATAAAAAGAGACTCTTTTTTACAGAAAGTGTTGAAATTTCACGAAATCCTCCTCAAATAATGTTATCAAACAATGAAACCATCACTTGCTCTCTGTTACATCAGTCTGCTTTGCTTTGAGGGACTTTCAAAGTTGGTTTGTGCGTAAATGGCACTCTTTTATCCAGATAGCATTTATACTAAGGAAACAGTGACTGTTTAAGACAGGAAGTGGTCACAAACGTCCTGTTCATTTAGAGTCTATCACTTACAATCATCACTATTCCGATCATAACACCATATCTTATCTTATGCTAAATCAAAAACGCTGTTGCACAACTCTGTAGCTCTGATTCAAACCCTCATGCTCTGTTTCTGCTCTCTTCATTACTGGTCACTGTAATGTATGTGTACAGTGTGTGTGAACAGCATAGTGCGCATATACGGTCTGTGATTTTTTTTGCTCAACTTATTTTGTCCACAAGGTGGCAACACTTGCTCCGCCATTGTTTTGCAGTCGAAAAAAAGAAACCATGAGAGACAAAACAACAACTACAACAGACGCAACAACAATAGATGCCTGTGTTGAGCACTTGTGTGAGGGGGGTTAGAGATGCTTTCAACTTTAGTTTAAAGCAAAGACCTTTTTATCACAAATAACTTCTGGAGAGAAATAGCACAAACACTGGACAAGGATGAAACTTTCTAGTGCGCATGTGTCGAGTGCCTGTGTTCGTGCACACTATCAAATGGAGTATACTTTGAAAAACTGTGCATTTGGTTGAACACATACACAAAGGTTACAGTCAGACTGCAGACAAATATTGCCCAAATCCAACTTTTTTTGTTGTTGTTGATGTTTTTGTTCATGAAAATGTGAATAGCACAAACTACATGGAATCTGAACTTTTCAATTCCGACTCGGGCCACTTCTACATGTGGTCCTAAATCCGATTCAGGTTTTGCAATGCGACCTCATTCTAAACAGATTGGAATTGATGCGATTTTTATGTCACCCTAGTTCGACATTCATCAGTTCTCCACTGATGGGATTCACTCCAAAGATTTTTAAAGTTCACAAGAAACAAGACTAATGTTCACAGTTGATTCCGGTAGAATTTGACATTAGCATGTTGCTAAGCTAACAGCTAAAAAAAAATGTTACGAAAACCTAAGAAAATTAACCATGGTTTTACAACAAATAAAACCAAAAAACAACGCTTACTACAGTTACACCATGGTAACCACAACTTACCCATGGTTTTGCTACACTAACCATAGTTTAACCATGGTATTTGGAGTATAACTGCAGTTATACAAATGGTAATCAATGTGCCAAAAACATGGTTACTACACTACAATAAATCCATGGTTAATTTTCGTAGGGAATGCCACAAAAATAACACACAAATATGGTGAAAATGCATTTTAAATGAACTTTTCTTCTGCCAGGTTTTTTTTTTTTGTTTGTTTTTGTTTAAGTTGCCAGCCACCGCCAGCATTTTCGGTCATTTTCACAAAATTGTCATTGCCCCTAGAATATTATATTGTATGAATATCTGAACATGTAATATGTCAAAAGAAAGAACAGTGCCTCTGCTTAAAAAAATAAATAAATTACAAAATAAATTGTATTCTAGCTTCATGCATTCTTTGTTATCATCAACACTTGAAAGTGGGTACATTTCATAAAAAAGCAACATTGAATAAAAAGCTGAGAATATCCCGTTTTTGTCAACGTCTGTCTGGATCTGTAGTAGATTGAGTCCATCTACACCCTCAAAGCTTTACAGTCATAAACTACTTCCCGAGTCGTCATTTAATTTGGTAACATTAGGCAGTTTTGATTGCTTATTTAAAAATGCGCTATTTTACATATTAATTTGCTTACATACGCAATCTCTTGTTTCTGCTTCTTCTTCGCCATGTTTTGATCCAGAGATTCAGTACTCTTTTAGAAGAGGCATAATAGCGCCTCCTACCATACAACAGTGATAAGCTGGAAAAATTCCATCAATGGTGAGGAGTTTGGGAATGGGTTTATATATAATATATATAATCCACATTTTATAAATGCATATGCTCACATGAAATGCACACATCTGAAGTTCATGTAATGAAAATACTCAAATAAATAGAAGAGATAATTTGTAGTGAAATTACTATAGTTCTATTTGAGAGCAACAGGAGACATGCAGAAGCTTTTATCCCTGCAAGTACTGGACTGAATACATCCAGAAACATTACATCATCTCCTCTAGAGCTGTCCTTTAATGTTTATCAAGGGCCGCCAAGAGCCATTTGTCATCCATATTGTCTTGATATGGTCTTAATAAAATCATGACTTCTTTCCTGGCCTCATTTACACAAATAACTATTTTCAGAGTCTGAGAATGATAATACAAGCATGAATATAAAAAAAAATAGAGCCAACAGCAGTATCCATGCAGCAACAGTGAAACCTTAGCAAACACCACTAATAATTACATTCCATACTTTAATGTGTCTTATATTAATATTCAGTAGTCTATTTTTAGATGACAAATGCGTGTTTTTTTCTATATCAAAGGTGCTGTCTCAGCTTCAATGATGGCCGTGTTAACTTTCCATGTCACGTGTGACACATTTCTAATTTAAGCTTACTGAAATGAGTCTCAAGGAAGTCTTAAGCTTTAAAGGTGACAGCCGCTTCAGCGCAAGCAGCCACATAATCAAAGATTTGCAGAAGTGCTGAAATTTCCCCAAATCCTGACTGAAATAAATTTGAGCTTCTTTTCACTGCTGACATATTTGGATCAAGCAGCTTAGTAAGAAGTGAGAAAAAGAAAAAAAAACATAAGCTTCATGCTGAAAACTGCCTACTGTGAGGATTTCTACAGACTCATCACTTTAAGAGATGAACTTTGCTGTGATGATCGCTATTAACAGAAAGTAATTATTACAGGGAGTGACAAAAAGTTGGTATTTTTGGGATGTAAAAAATGTCTAAGTGTTTTCTTAGGGTTTGATCTGTATTTGCCGGTTAAAGTACATGCCTCTGGCAGCCAGCAGCTCTTTTGTGTAACATGACATCATTTGATTGACAGCAGGAGATTCTTGTTGGACCAGTGCATAGCAGCTGCACGAATGGTTAACATTACATCTTTAATGCTTTTCCTCAGAAGTTGTGCAGGAAGGCTGGGCATTTAAGTATTCTTTATATTTATTTTTACTATTTATAGTATTTACAGTATCAATTGCTAAGGCTGATGGATTTTGATTATTATAATTTTGAGTATTATAATATATTAAATACATATTAAGTTAATATTAATATGTTATATTATCTAGAAACAATGTATTATTTAATAATATGTTACTACAATATATTGTTTTTTTTAAATTATGAAATAATATGTTACGTTATAATGCTACATCATTATAGTTTAATAATACTATATTTTATATACAAACAGAGTGAGAGAGAATATATGTGAATATTAATGTTGGTTACAATATATAGTTTTAAATATTTTTTTAATTAGACAATAACATATTAGACAATATTTACCATTTAAAATATTTACTGCAGTATCCCTTGCTAAGTATTTTCTCTAAATAATATATTACATATTTTTAGTTATATAATATACATAATATACAATATATTAAAAATAACAATTAAGACATGTACATGCAATTTTGTTTTATTTTTCTTATTTTTTATTATATATTTTGATTAAAGTTGCATAAAAATGTTTAAAAAAACACTTATTTTTATTAATATTATTAATAATAATTACTACTAATGTAATGACCAATATGCATTAATAAAAGCGTAAAATAAAAAAAATAAAAAATCACATTTATAAAGTTAAATAAAAAAAATGACTATAAAATAATTAAGACATACATGAAACTTCTTATTTATTTATTTTTATTATTATTATTTTTAGTTTTTAATGTTACATTACAAATAATGGTTTCAAAAAAATCTAACTTTAACCACCTATTAAACAATTTATTTTTATTAATATTAATAATCATTACTACTAATAATTTAATGGCCAATATGCATAAATAAATTAATAAAAGCACAGACAGAAAAAAAGTCACATTTAAAAGCTAACTTTAACCACCTATTAAAAAATGTATATTTTTTTTATATTATCAATAATCATTAATAATCAGAACTACAGTTCTGATAATGATTTTTATAGTGTATTTTAATAAATGCATTAGCTTTTTAATATACATTATATTTACGTCAAGCTTTAGAGTGTGAAACAAACAAACATGCAAGAATCAAGTGTCTTATATTCCTGCTACAAATGCCAATCTTTAGCAGAAACACGTCTTTTGCACATAAAGTGGTGTTTGCGAGGCTTTAGCGCGTGCATCAGTGCGTAAGACCTGATTCTGAGTGTGTGTGTGTGTGTGTGTGTGTGTGTGTGTGCGTTTGCCATGCATCAGGAGCATGAAGCTGTGTGTGTGTGTGTGTGTGTGCGCTGCACGCGAGCCCCGCTGTACTAATTTGTATGGCCAATATGCATAAAAAAGCATTACAAATTATTAAAATCACACACACAAAAGTCACATTTAAAAAGATATAGCCTTTAACAACTTTGGTAACTGAGCGATTTAGGTGAGTTTCAGTGTATTTTGTTGGTGTCTACACACAAAGGAAAATCAATTTGCAAACCTTGAGGAGCGTTTTAACTAGACAACTACATGGTGCAAAACAAGTAGTGAAGCAATCGAGTGCGTGCATTCCTCCAGTGATGACATAACAAAAATGTCTGTCAGCAAACAACACAAATCATCAAGGCCTCGGATTCATTTACACGGAAAAGAAAACAGTCAGACAAGACAGAGCCATGAGGGAAATTGAAGAAAGAGAGAGAGTAAATGTGAGGGAATGACAGCAGAAAGCAGGAGTGTGTTTGGGAAAAGGTGGTGTAAGAATCGCCCTCTGCTGGTGTAAACCAGAATCAACACGTTCCTGTCTCTCTCCAGCAGTTTTCTAGCATGAGTCTGTCTGTACCTGTCAGCAGAGACACCCTGTGGAAGGAGCCGTCCAGCTTGCTCAGGAGGATGTGGACGAAGCTGTCTTTGGGTAAGCTGACCGGCGTCTTTCGTGCTCTGATCGTACACCAGCACCTCCTGCCTGCGGCCCAGGTCCACCTTCAGAGCACAAACACACAGGAACCCATCAGCAGGATGTCACAGATAGCTGAGTGCAAACACACATCTGACTATTTCACAATAGAGCAAAGCTGCTATGATGACAAACAGTAGGAAACATATCAAAATAGCAAAAATAATTGTTTTTTAAAATTCATAAATAAAATCAGATATAATTTATATAATCAGATATACAAGTAAATATTCATGTTTGTTCATATAAACACACATGCATATATATATATATATATATATAACTAGACAATACTTAATATTTAAAATACTATTTACTTACTATTTATAATATTTACTGCAGTACACATTGCTAAGGATTGTGAATATTATAGTACAACACACACACACACACATATATATATATATATATATATATATATATATAATATATAGTGTGTTTTTATATTTTTAAATATACACAATTTTCTAGTTACAATATTTAATTTTCACTAGGTATAATACTTGCGGTTATTTACTGCAGCATTGCTAAGGATTGTGAAAATATATTATTATAATACACTATATTATATAGGATGAATATTCAAATGTTTATATAATATTTCAATAATACATATTTACTTATTATATATTGATAAGGTTAATGAACTGTTGAATTGACAATATACTGTATATTTTAATAATATAAAAATATGAATTGAACATTAATATGCTTATATAAACATCAATTTATTAAAATGTTACACTCAAAGATAGATTGTGGAACTGACAGAAGAGGGAGAAACATTTTGGCCACGCATGAGTGATTATTGACCGATTAATCAATCTGTCCGGTATATCAATCGATCGCAGTTCTGATAATGATTTTTATAGTGTATTTTAAGAAATGCATTAGCTTTTTAATATGCATTACATTTACGTCAAGCTTTAGAGTGTGAAACAAACAAACATGCAAAGCGTTTTCTTATATTACTGCTTCAAATGCCAATCTTTTGCAGAAACACCTGATTCTGTGTGTGTGTGTGTGTGTGTGTGTGTGTGTGTGTGCGTTTGCCATGCAGCAGGAGCATAAAGCTGTGTGTGTGTGTGTGTGTGTGTGTGTGTGTGTGCCATGCAGCAGGAGTGTGAAGCTGTATGTGTGTGTGTGTGTGCTTGCCATGCAGCAGGAGCGTGAAGCTGTGTGTGTGTTTGTGTGTGTGTGTGTGTGTGTGTGTGTTTGCCATGCAGCATGAGCGTGAAGCTGTGTGTGTGTGTGTGTGTTTGCCATGCAGCAGGAGCGTGAAGCTGTGTGTGTGTGTGTGTGTGCGCTGCACGCGAGCCCCGCTGTCTCAATGTTGTCAGGCAGTTTTTAATCACATGACCATCAGCCAGAGCCGCTGCAGAATGACTCACTACAATACTGGAGCACTACTGGAGAAAACACACAGAGAGGAGAGGAGGGGAGGAGAAACCAGGCCAGTGACAGAGGATGAAGATGAGGAAAGATGGAGGGACAGAAAAAAAAGGATGAGAAGAGGACAGTCAAGGTTCAAGGTTCTTGTTTATTTGTCACATACACAATCATACAGGGTATAATCAATAGTGAAATGTAGGAAACTACATGCAGGAAGCAAAAACACACAATACTGGTGATTAATAATAATGCATGGGAGTGTAGCAACAACTGCAACACTGCAATTCTCAATGACTTTAGTGAAAAAAAGAGGTAATAAAATAAGCCAAGTATGACTTTATTTCCTCTGCGGAAAATGAAAGAAGAAATTTTAAAGACGATCCAATTGGAATAGACAGGAAATGAAGTTTTCAAGCTTCACAATGTGGCCCATAGGACTGTGTAAGAAACAGAAATTTAAGTTTCTATTTACAACCCCAAATCAGAAAAAGTTGGGACAGTATGGAAAACGCAAATAAAAAAAGAAAGTAGTGATTTCTAAATTTACTTTGACTTGTATTTCATTGCAGACAATATGAACACAAAATATTTCATGTTTTGTCTGGTCAACTTCATGTCATTTGTAAATATACATCCTTTCCTGTCATTCAGACCTGCAACACATTCCAAAAAAAGTTGGGACAGTAAAGCATTTACCACTTTGTAATGTTGCCATTCCTTTTCACAACACTTAAAAGACGTTTAGGGACTGAAGACACCAAGTGATGAAGTGTTTCAGGTGTAATTTTGTCCCATTCTTCCTGCAAACAAGTCTTAAGGTGGGCAACAGAACGGGGTCTTCGTTGTCGCATTTTGCGCTTCAAAATGCGCCACACATTCTCTATTGGAGACAGGTCGGGACTGCAGGCAGGCCAGTCAAGTACCCGTACCCTCTTCCTCCGCAGCCAGGACTTTGTAATGTGTGCAGAATGTGGTTTTGCATTGTCTTGTTGAAATATGCATGGACGTCCCTGGAAAAGATGTCTTCTTGAAGACAGCATATTGTGCTCCAAAATCTCTATGTACTTTTCAGCATTAATGGTGCCATCACAGAAGTGCAAGTTACCTTTGCCAAGGGCACTGACACAACCCCATACCATGACAGACCCTGGCTTTTGGACTTGTTGCTGGTAACAGTCTGGATGATCCTTTTCTTCTTTGGTCCGGAGCACACGGCGTCCATTCCTCCCAAAAAATACCTGAAATACTGATTCATCTGACCACAGTACACGTTTCCACTGTGTGATGGTCCATCCCAGATGCCTCCGAGCCCAGAGAAGTCGACGGCGCTTCTGGACACTGTTAACATAGGGCTTCCTTTTGGCACAGTACAGTTTTAACTGGCATTTGTGGATGTAAATATGTATTGTGGTACTTGACAAAGGTTTGCCAAAGTAGTCCTGAGCCCATGTGGTGATATCGCTTATAGATGAATGACGATTCTTGATGCAGTGCCGCCTGAGGGATCGGAGATCACGGTTGTTCAGCTTAGGCAAGGCAAGGCAAGGCAAGGCAAGGCAAGTTTATTTATATAGCACATTTCATACACAGTGGTAATTCAAAGTGCTTTACATAAAAGAAAGTGAAATAGTAATTCACAGCAATAAAAACAAGGAATTAAAAATAATAAAAACAAGGAATTTTAAAATGTTATAGAAATTGATTTAAAATGAAATTTAAAACAGTTAAATAGAAAATGATTATACATAAAATACAGTGCAGTCAGTTCGGACGTAGCACAGTGTTCATTCAACAAATGCACAGCTAAACAGATGAGTTTTCAGTCTGGATTTAAATGTGCCTAATGTTTTAGCACATCTGATCTCTTCTGGAAGCTGGTTCCAACTGCGGGCGGCATAATAGCTAATAGCTTAGGCTTGCGCCCTTGTCCTTTACGCACTGAAATTCCTCCAGATTCCTTGAATCTTTTAATTATGTTATGCACTGTTGAAGGTGAAATATCCAAATCTCTTCCTATCTTTCTTTGAGGAACATTGTTTTTAAACATTTCAATAATTTTCTCACGTATTTGTTGGCAAACTGGCGATCCTCGGCCCATCTTTGCTCCTAAAGGACTAGACCTTTCTTGGATGCTGCTTTTGTACCAAATCATAATTACAATCACCGGTTGACATCAACTGTTTCAAATCACATCATTATTTAACCAATTTACCTCATTACTAGCCCTAAATTGCTCCTGTCCCAACTTTTTTTGGAATGTGTTGCAGGTCTGAATGACAGGAAAGGATGTATATTTACAAATGACATGAAGTTGACCAGACAAAACATGAAATATTTTGTGTTCATATTGTCTGCAATGAAATACAAGTCAAAGTAAATTTAGAAATCACTACTTTCTTTTTTTATTTGCGTTTTCCATACTGTCCCAACTTTTTCTGATTTGGGGTTGTAGTAAAATCGTGAAAATAATCTGTTCCAAGCTTTTATTAGCGAGTTTATGAGAAAAGTAGTGATTAGTGCTGCACCGAAATTATTTTTCACCAAAACCAAAGTGAAAGTTTTTATTTATCAGAAATTTGAAAGCAAAAATAAAGTTTTGGTAATTGAATTTGGGTAATTGAACGCTTCATGCTATTCAGGGTGTTGTATTCTCTGGTGATGCATTAAATCAGTCTTGAAAAACGTAGAAAAGTTCTTTGTCAACAAGCTGCCTAACGATTTTTCAGGTGAACAAATTTTACATCTTGCATCCACGCATTTGATGCATTTGTTCACCTGTCATAGTTTATCCACGTTATGTGCACAAAATTGACACTGACACAGTTTAAATGTATCGTCGGAGAAGCACTAATTAAAAAATCATGGATTGGAACAGTGACTTCAGACCAACAAACTCTATTTCAGCTTTTTTTTCACTGTTCCGAAATTTATTTTAAATGTACGTTTATTGATGTCCGGTAAAATAAAAATGCCCTTTTTCCTTTTATAAATGTAATTTTGTGTAAAATTATGTGAAAAAAACAAAGAAAAAACAAAGAAAAAGATTTTAAAGCATATACTATATTACACTGGAAATGGAAGGTCAACTTGAGTGCATTGCATTGTGGGATATTCATTGCAGTGTGTTGAATATTAAAAAAAGCTACACAGACTTTTTTCTGTTTTCGACATAATATTTTTGAATATTTTGCCGAAATTTCAGCGCATCACTAATAACAATGTCAGATTTGTGAATAAATAATTATTTTTGAATTGGATCTTTAAAATGAATCAGTTACACAAAATTGATTTGAATTATTTGTTTTTTCAATAATACTGATTCAGAGTGGGTAAATAATATAAACTATTTTTTTTTTTTTGATGTATATGATGAGGTCCCTCCATTTCTGAAGTGATTTGTCTTGTTATCGTTACAGTTGTGGGGTGTGGACTTCCCTATCCGCACAGAATTAGAACGATTATTAAAACTTTATAGTTAAAGTTATCATTATAGTTATCATCCTTGGTGCGAACGGGCCTTTAGCTACTAAAAACATCAGCTAACCATTACATAGTAATCTTTAGATAAAAGGTCAGATCTTACTTAACCTGGCCTTTATACTAAACAGCACTGACCTGGTTTCAAATCCACATCAATGGACTTTAATCAATTCTATCTACTACAGTATGACGTTATCATATTTCCTTTCATCCAAGTAAAGCTGAGCTTTGGACTTCACAACACATTAAATTGATCATTTAATTTAGAAACAGCACCGCACAGCCTTGCAAATGCAAGGTGAATCTAAAAGTAAGAAAGTGTGAGAAGGTGTACGTGTGAGAAACCGAAAGTCTGTATGTGTTACACCAGCTTGGCATTGCGCCTAAAAGGTGATGTCACCTGCCGAAGGTCGGCCGCGGTGGAAGATTACCGTGTTTCCCAGCCAGCCCAACTCCACTGAGAGCGAAAGTTAAATAATAGCACCTCAGTCCTGGTTGTAAAGGGCCTGGAGAAGGTTTACACCTAGCGCTCTTCATGTACCTTGAGCGATTACGCAAGTGAAGCTTAGCTGTTAGATAAGGTATTAAACTGAGGCTATTGATTGACAGGGAAGGTGAGAAACTAGGTCCTGTCCGTCTCTCGCAGGCCCCGCCCCTTCTGTACAAGGTGTTCCGCCTTAATTGGATGAAGGCTAAATCTAGACAGTGACATCATCACCTGAGGATTATGGGCTCTCGTGAAGGCCTGCTGAAGCCTGGGTCACCTATAGGGCAAACATGAATGCTGCCACATTCACACATATGACTGCGTCGTCAACTGGTTTTTAACAATAAGTCCAGGTCCACATCAAAAATATGGGCATATTAGTAATTGTGGCGTACAGTTTTCTTTGAAATTAAAAAATGCTTTCCCCTTCCTTTTTTAAAATCTAATTTTGTGTTGAAAAAGATTTTCCAGCTCATATTTTACACTGGAAATGGAAGGTCAACTTGAGTGCACTGCATTGTGGGATATTCACAGCAGTGTGCTGAATATTTAAAATATATAATGGCTTATGTAATGTATGATATCTTTTATTTTAGTTATTTTTAAACAATAAACATGTACTGTACAATGTATAATATTGATTATTTTATGTATTAATTTTAGACAGTAAATATATAGTATACTGTAAGATGTATAATATCAACTATTTTATTTATTTTAGACAAATATATAATGTACTGTATATGTATAACATTTATTTGAGTTAACAGTAAACAATGTATTATATAATATTTAACAATTATTTTAGACAATAAATATATTTTGTAATTTATAATGTATAATGTGTATTATATTTATTTTTTAAACAATATACAATGTACAGTATATCTATTTTATGTAATATTATTTCAGACAAGAACTATATAATGGCCTGTACGTATGTATTTATTATTTTTGCACAACTTTTCACTCAGATAAGATTGCAAGAGTAGTATCTATTGGAACTATAACAAATACAGTTGTAATAAAATACAACTATAATATTGTTGTAGATTATTCATGTGTTCCATGCATACAGAAATGAACACAATGTGAATAGCATACAGTACATATTGCATACTGAAGAAATATTAAAAATAGTACGGTAATATGCTATTCCGAACATAACCAGAGACATCTCGAAAATCCTGTCAGCAAATGCTATGGGGTTGTAATTAGGTACCCACTTATTACTAAACCAAGCCATAGAGAGGTTCAGTAATAGTTAGGTGTCACCCGCAAAGACGAGCATGTCAAATAGCTAAATTTTCCAAGAGCCACAGGATGTTCCCAAGGTCACCCAACATGTTCAGATCGTTTACATGCTGTGACATAAGCAGGATTTAAAAAATGGCACGTTCGATTTCTATTTGTGTCAACTGTCGGGCCTGTGTCGACACATATATCCTGAGACCGTTTGACCAGTGCCATTCACTTCTCGTCTGCCTCATTTGTTATAATTTAACTTGTTGACAAGTATGTCCTCTGTCCCTTCACACGTTCAGTAGGCACATCAGGACATAGTCAACAACGTAGGAGTCATTTTTCACATCAAAATGTGTAGAAAGCTACATGATAGGAAGCTACTTACAGCTTTTCATTGTGTTGCTGCTCAAGTCATGGTTAGTAAATAAATATTTATAATTAAAATTTTTCCAAACAAGAAACACTGTAAAATCTATAATATCTATTATTATCAATGTCAATGTGGCAACTTTGGGGTCATTATATTGGAAAATTTCTTATAAAAAAAAAAAACATTTTGAAAAAGGAATCCATGCCAAAAGAAATGGCATTAAAATATCATAGCGATTTAAGCGTAGGCTCATTTGATTTAGTCACTACCCACAAGCTAGCAACTCCCACAGACAACATTAGCAACCACATAGCAACGCCTTGCATCACCCTATTATTATGCCTACGGGTTTTGCACGTACAAGCACCACTGACGTTTTCTTGAGAAAATATACAACCCTATTAATTTCTACATGCAAAATTTTGGAAAGGTGATGTTCTACAAAGAGCACAAGATAAAGGCCTGGAGAATAAGCTTCCTGTCTTTGTTCAATCCGTACATCCTTAAGATCTGCCTATTCGGCTGTCTTCGCTCTGGGCGACTGCATAGCCATCTGTCAGTACCAGCTCAATGGAACATTCAGCAGCACAGATTACCATAAGCCAAGACTGTTTGTGGCTGTAGAGGAAGTCCTGCTCCTGTACCATTGCACTCCATCTACTGCACTTAACACTGACCCATTTACAATGCAGGCCAGGCAATCGGTGCATATGGTGCCTTCCGCTGATGTAATCTGAAATGGGCCGAACACAGAGCCATGGGGGACCTCGGCATTATCTCAGTGTGGATGTGTGCTGCTCATCCATTAATACCCTCTTTCACTTCCTTCCTTTATTCGCACTCACAATGGACCACACTGGTGGCCTTTGGTTGCG
The DNA here is from genome assembly GCA_027422415.1 of Schizothorax lantsangensis. Lineage (NCBI taxonomy): Eukaryota > Metazoa > Chordata > Actinopteri > Cypriniformes > Cyprinidae > Schizothorax > Schizothorax lantsangensis. The sequence goes on along the minus strand of CM049854.1, from coordinate 9,819,570 downwards.
GTGATGTCGTTACTTTCAGCTCACACATTGATGCCACAACTTCTGGCAATGGCAGTTGTCCAAAGCAGTGGGGGGGGTGAAGGGGGTAGGGTTTTGTCTGGATCCTGTGCTAGTTGCGTAGACAATTTGCACGTGCTCTGCTAGCGCTCTGCCAGTGGCCACACTAAAGATTATGATGTCATGCTCATCCAATAACAAAGAGTTTCCAGAATTCGCCCCATCCCACCTCCCCCCACTTACACCCAGATAGCTCCAGCTTTATCTAGGGCTTGCATTAATCACGAGCGTTATCCTCTTTACTGAGGGAGATAATGAAAGCCACACAGCCTCTAGGCTCGGCTATGGAAAGAAATGGGGAATGCAGCGAAAGAGTGACCCAAGAAAACAGTGCCACTCTGTTAAGTTCAGATGGAACTGGTTTTGGCCAGCAGATCCGAATCAAAGTGCCCTTTTTTTGGAAACAAATAGCACACAAAGGCCCAGGGCTGACATGCTTAGGGCAAGCACCATATTACTGTTTATATATATATTAGGGGTATAACGATACGCGTATTCGTATTGAACCGTTCGGTACGAGGCTTTCGGTTCGGTACGCACTACAAACCGAACGATTCGTTGGACTAATCCTATTACTTTTGGAAAATAAAAGAGCTTAAATTGTGTGAAATATCAGTGCCACTGCACTGAACAACGCAGCCCAAACGACGTAACAGGCAACGTGCTGTCTGCCCCGTGATAACCTCCCCTTGCTGGGGAGAATCTTCACTTCAACTGAATTGCTAAAATATTTAATTATAACTGCAATACGCTGTTATACAGCAGTGAATTATATTATTTTATATGGAGCACAAACGTCTGTGTAACAAACTATGTGCATATTTACAGACGAACTACACTCATGTTCATATGCCCAGACAGTCAACAGTGATAGGTTTTTGGAAATGCTGTTTTGTACTCATTCATTCACAAGTCTGCTGCGGCTCGGTTCTTTGAATGCGCTGCTAACTCTGCCGGTGGAGCAAGACTGTGTCGGGAAGGAGAAACCTCGAGAGAATATGCGGCGTCAGATGCCGAAAGCTCCATCATTCCGTTTTTACTTTCTCTTTCTGTTTATAGTGAATTGACTGCGATTAAGATGTTCACCAGCATAAATCTTGCACAAAGTTCGCACGTGTGCAAACCCTGGTGCAAACGCGTGCTTGTTTGATATCCATTGGCTTGCCTTCATGGTTTAAAACAGAAATATTTCCAACATTGCGACGTAACCAATTGCCCCGCCCCCCGTATCGAAAACATACCGAACCGTGACACCACTGTGTCGTATCGAACCGAACCGTGAATTTTGTGAACCGTTACGGTTCGATATATATATATATACCCCTATATATATATATATATATATATATATATATATATATATAGTAAAATAAAATAGATACAGATACATTTGAAACATAGTGTATCAAAATATCAAGAGGTGCTGAATAGTTATGTATGTGAGTAATGTATGTGAGGATAGTGTAAATTAGATAGAACAAACATTAGCATCTACATTTGAAATGGGTTCGGAAGTCCATTTCTTGCAAACTCAACAACAGTTAACATCTTATAAATTGCAAGCCAATCTATTTTAATGGCGAAAATGAAGGGGAATGACACCAATTCACAGCTGCAGTTAAAAATAAATTACAGAACCAGAAAAGCATAAGGTGAACTGCATGCATGACAGGTTGGTCACTCATTTGTGAATCTGAATATGAGGAACCAACAATCACAAAGGCAACCCATATCTATGCCCTCAAAAACAGGGCATTGTGTCATGGTGGGTATGAGACCATTTATTTGTATTGTAGGCTTTCAATTTTCATTAGTGGTGTGACTGAAAAAAATAAATAAAAAAAATCACACTAAATTCCCCATGTGGTGCAATTTTTTCCAGAAAGCGAGGTGTGCAATAAAGGCGGATCAGTTTTCTACATCGACCTCATCAGCTGTGGTATGGAGTTTTACGTGACATCTGTCGGTGGTTGGATTTCCCCCTAAGACTTCTGTCAGTTTCACAGAGTGCCTAAAAATATAAAGACTTGGCATGCCAGGCGGGTGGGAAAAATGATGTCATATTCGATGTAGAAGTCATGGTAAACTCAAGTCTCCAATTTCAGAGCCTCTGATAACCAATAAATCTATAGTGGTCCTCCAAATTTAGAAATGCTAGCTGCTAGCAAGAGACCCTTGATCCAATCTGACCTTCTCAAACATTTTCTTCAACTTCAGACTGACTACTACACCTAATTACAAACTCATTTTAGATGTAGAAGTGTCAAATACTATACGTGCACATGAATTTGACTGCATATGTTGCACATTGGTGCCAAAACAGGGACTCTTTAATGGGTGTTCACAAGTAAACATTAGTTCATTATAATACTGTGCAACGACACGGTTGTGAAGTACACACAAAACTATCCGCATTGTTAATTGAACCCTTCAAAGGCTCGCAGCTGTTCGCGTACAGACATCAACCTCCTTTTTGATGCCACCGATAGTTCCCCAATTTCTCGATTACGTAAACTAGCAACACACTCTCTCAAACACACACTTGATACCTTGACCTTTCCGTTGGGCTGGAGGAGCTCGGTAACTGACACCTTGTCCTGCTGAAGCCTCCTCTTGACCAGTTTGGAGCAGCAGACGTTGACAGCGCCATGCACATGCAAGGCGTTGTACTCTGAGAAAGTCCGACTGTCGATGACCAGCAATCGCCCGGCTCCGCGCTGCAGAAGGCCCGCTAGGCGCTTGATATCCATGGTGCTGCGACGGCCCTTCTCCCCCGCCATGGAGGTACCCAGAACTCCTCTCTGGACGAGGGTTGTGCACAACGACAACCAATGCAGAGGCGGTGGATCAGTGATGATAAAAATCACTGACGCGGGTCACAAAGAGACATCAAGGTGCACATGGTGTCTGGGAAAAAAACAAAGACAACAGTTTTTTATTGTTTTATTTTAGACAGCACTTCATCAACAATCATAAACGGGCAAGGTGTATCTCGTTTAGTCTTTTTGTCGTGTAGTTCCTTATTCGTTGTTTCTTGTAAGGAAAAACGTTTTGGAAAATTTGTTCCTGCTTGTTTTTTTTTTTTCGGCATATGTGCAGACAGTAACTGTCAGAGCAAAGACTGAAGAGTTTATGTAAAAAACAAAAACTAAACAAAAACAAAAAAACTGCATCAAACATCTTTGGACCCGAAACACACTCTACAGAACTACATGAAAGGAAATTCTTCTAGCTACGAAAACCCGATATGATTCATTGTTGGGTAAATGACAATTTTGACTATGCATCTATATTTTAATGAAATTACTTTGCCAATTAATATTTGAAAATATTTTGTTCGCCCAATCAATGTCATGTGGTACAACTAAAAATAAATAAAATTAAATAAGATAGAAAATTATGTCAGTGTAAAAGTCAATAATTTTCTTAAATATCAGACAATCTCACCTTTATTGTGATTAATCAAGGTTAGTCATGTGGTGCGACTCCCCAAAAACGCAATGATATTTATCAATTAATAATACATGATTGTAATTTTTAAGTACTTTTTACCTTGAAAAATATTTGTACACTTTTTTGAAAATAATAGATTGATAAGTAAGTACAAGTACTTGTAAGTAAGTAAGTAAAACTTATTGTTACATTTTACTTTATGGTTACACCACATGGCATTTTAGAGTCACTAAATTGTAACTTTTCTTGTGAATGGTATTTAAGTTTTGGTAACACTTTACAATAATGATCTATTAGTTAACATTTGTCAATACATTTGTTACAGTGTTTATTAATCTTAATGTTATTTCATGTTAGCTCAGGTCCATTAAATAATATGAAGATGCAAATTTTGATTTTAATTATGTATTAATAAATGTTGAAATTAATATTAACCAAGATTAATAAATGCTTAAGTACGTAAGCTCTTGTTAACTAATATTAACAAAACATGCTGTATTATAAGGTGCTAAGTTTTTCTGAACAATATGAAACAAACATGTTTACAAATACATGTACTGTTCTTTAACCTCTGCTCTTTTAAATTATTTTTCTTTGCCTTTCTTGAGGACAGTAATATTTGTCACTGACCGGGTGACCCTGTAATATTCTGAAGTCTGCCAGACCTCAATTCATAAAGTATGCACTACATTCTCAGTGCTGATAACATTCATTATTGTAAACTAATGTAAACGCCTTCTTTAGTCATTTTTCTCTTTCAGACCAATTACTATCATTGCTGAGCAACAGTGGGAGGAGAAGCTTGCTTAGCAAGTTAATTTAATTAAATGACCTGTTTATAGCTAGCAATCTGAATAATAACACATCTAGATTCATGGCACAAACATTTAAAGCTGACTTTTTCGTTTCCTTTGAGTATTACGTTTTTTTTTTTTACCTCCACAGTAAAGCAAAAATACACGTTAAGTATGTACATGGCACAAAGCGCTTGCAATTCACTGGCCAAGCATTCACATCTGCATTTGCGTGCGTTTCTGGCCTTAAAGACACTAATGAAACAGGAACCACCTGCGTTAGGGAGTATGAAAGCAGCTGCAGCCTGGCAGCATCTGTTGTCACACGAAAAATTCATCAAGTGCCTCCTCTCATATATTGCCAATGATCATGACAGCTATTCTTACCTGTTCAAACAAATAAACAAATGGAAAACTTCAAATATAGATCCCAAATGCTAATGTACGAAGATAAATTTACATCTGCTATTATAATTAATACAGTAGAATAACTAATAATTTGATAAAGTTGGCTACTTGGTTGGTGTTTTAACGCCATGCCAGCTTTGTGTGTGTGTGTGTGTGGCTATTTTCACAATGAGTAACAAATTAAAATAATAAATAACAGTTACTTAAAAACCTATGTAATATTTTTAAAGTTTGCTTTAGTTAAAAACTCCAAAATTGATTGCGGGTTGATTCTGTTAAAAAATTCTTCAAGATTTAATGATTTAATTTTCAAGATGTAATTTGCTAAGAGAATTCAAATCTAGTACAATTTAATAAAATATGTTTAAGAAATATCAGACTATGGCACAACTACTGTTTATTTACCCTTTTTAATGCCATATTAACATCAAAGGCTGTATTCATGACAATTTTGTTTTAAAAATAATACAAAATATAGTTAAATTTAAAAGCATAATACAATAACAACCACATGAAATCCTTCAGTTTAATGTTTGAGATAAAGTTGACTGTAAAATTATTATAGATTTTAATTACTGTGTTTTTTAAATACTGTTTTATACCATTTTAGATACATTTACATATTAATTTGCAATTATTATTAAATATTCTTCTTCTGCAATTATCTTGTTTTAGTTTGTGACTATAAAGTTCTGAATAAAATAAGAAAATAATCACATGAGATTATCAATATTAAATGTTGAATTTACTGTATTATATCAAAATAGCTATTACTAAATGGATATTTAAAATGTAACATTTTCATCACATTTTTAGCAAAATAATGATAAAATAATGAGTTATCATAGTTTTATTGTGTATATTATGTGGCAAAATATTGTATTTTGTGTAAATCTGATTACCACTGTAAATAACCAACAAACTAATGATGCCATAATAAACCTGTACACTGTAAACCAAAGATTTTTAGACTACATTTTACAAGAAAATACTATGTCAGTTTTTGTTTCAAATTCCATGTTTAATTTAATGTTACTTGCTATAATGTAATTGTTTGTCACAGTTACTAGCAATTTCTGTGTGAAAATAGTTCCTACACCAACATTTTTCAGGCTAGGCTCATATTTATTTAATGGTTATGTGTTTTATGAATGGCAATACTTATTCTAGCTCAGCAAATCTTGATCAGAAATATGCGATCCATTTCATACTGACCCCGTTTTATATTACAGCCAGACAGGATGTGACGTTAGGAAACTGAAGCAATACAGATTATGTAACAAGACTGGAAAAACTGTGCCATTTATAGCCTCGGCTGCAAGGATCATATACAGTCTTTTCAATAATCTCATTATTGCAGAAGCACATTCAGTCTAAATATTCCACTTGGCAGACTGAACACAGTTTTATATATTCAGTGTCCGTGCATCTGTGTTGGAGGAAGGCATGTGTGAAGGAGGGCGAGTGATTGTTTATGGCTGGATGAGTGGGGTGATGTTTTGATCAGGCCTGAAAGAGCAGGAACTGCTCGAGTATGCAGTGACCTTCTGAACGCTTCAATCTCCGCAGCACTCACTCCATTACATTATGCAGAGCAAAAGACTAAACCAAGAGCCAATCGAGCACGAGGGAAATATTCGTTTGCACTGCAGAGGGATCAAATACTCATAAAATCTTATGAAGAGAAAGCTTTCAATAATAACTTTCTTGCAGAAAAACATAAATGCAGTAAAATCCAGGTTAATAGAACACTTTAACATGTTTACCAAAGATACTATAATGACTAAATGACTATAACTGTCATTTATTCAACCTCGTATCATTTTTGTATGACTTTCTTCTGTGGAACACAAAAGAAGATATTTTGAAGAATGTTTCAGCTGTTCAATGTTCAATATTTTGTGTTCCACAGACAAACAGGTTTGGCATTATGATTTTATTCAGACAGAAGTGGTTGTCATTGTAAAAAAGTGAAAACACAAATATCATAGTGCAATATAATATCAAATATTCTCAAACAAAATTGTTCATGCGAGTTGTATTCCTCCAAAGTCTACTCTCCGCCACACTAGTCATTAAAAAAACATGGCGTTGGCTGGCTCCCTCCTCCTCTCTCTTACTAATGGAAGGGTAACCACACCAAAAGTGAAAGTGGAAAGAGGTAACCTTTCTCCTCCAACCGGACAAACATGTCACTCTATGACAAAGTCTGTTGGTTTAGAATTGATGCCTTTGGTGGAAGACTTTCATGTCATGAGTTTCCTCAAATAAACCCTTCTCGCTGAGCACAACAGAGCAAGTTTGTGAGCGACTAAGCAGAGATGCACGCCAAATGAAGACAATCAAGACTGTGGTTAAGGTTAAGCAGGTGATCAAGATAAGCTCTTCTCTAACTGCCAAGTGCCAGACTGTAAGCAAAGATTTGGACATGTAACTACCTTTAATTTTGTTTTATTTTTCATTTAAATTATGATGATAGTTTAAAGTAGTTTTAATGGTTCAAAAACAGTTTTTACTACATCTGTATCTTCATTTTTCATCAGCATTAGTTTTAGGTTTTGTTTCTTATAACTTAATCTATTTTCTTAGTTTGAACAATACTTAGAAAGTGATAGTTCACCCAAAAATGAAAGTTCTGTCATCAGTTACTCACTCTCACGTTGTTCTAAACCTTCATTTTTTTCTGTGGAACACGAAAGAAGATATTTTGAAGAATGTTCTGAACCAAACAGTTTTGGTGCGCATTGAGTTCTGGATGACAAACAAAACAAAAAACACATTATTCAAAATATCTTATTTTATGTTCCATAAAAGAAAGTCATACAGGTTTGAAACAACATAATGGGTGACTAAATGATGGCACAATTTAAATTTTTGGGTGAATTATTATATTATTAAATGTGAACTGTTGCTGGTTGTTTTACATGATCACCAGACAGATGCTTAATTTCTAAATGGTTGGTTATTTTTGACAGAATATGCAATATAGTATAGTATAAAAAGTGGAAGATTAATTAAATCAAAATACAATAAATAAATAAATAATTGGGTTTTTGTTTGTCCTATAGTGCACATTTATTTATATATTTTTATTTCTTTGTTTTTATTTAACTTAACAACACAATGTCAAAAAACTATGAAGAAAAAAAAACATGAAAACTTTAATCCAGTTTTCCTGCGTTTTCGATTGTATTTTAATGCACATTTATATTTTGTTTATTTTTCAGTTGCAAATGTTTTTGTTTTTATTTTATTAAAAAATAATTGTTGTGTGTGGTTTTCGTTTTACTCAACAAAAATAAAATAAAATCTATGAAGAAAAATAAAAGAACAATTTTAGCACAATTTTTTAGTTTTTTGTTAAATTGCAAATGTTTTTGTTTTTATTTTACTTAAAATAGAACAAAAACACTATGATAGAAATACGAAAAAAGAAAAACTACAAAAAAATCCTTTCTTGCAAATGTTTGTTTTTATTTTACTCAACAACAACAAAACGAAAAAAAAAAAAAAAAAAAAAAAAAAAAACAACAGTAAATGAACAAATTTTAAAATTAAAGTTTTCATTTGTATTTTTGTTTTTGAAAATTTTGCTTGATTGCAAACGTGTTTGTTTTTATTTGACATAAAAATATTTGCTTTACTGCTCCTTTTTGCCCTTTGCAATAGTTTTTGTTGACAATAATAACCTTGACTGTTGGCTGCTTCAAACTTTCATGTTTTTTCTTTGCATCTATCTCTCATTCCCTCTGCTGCTGCATTGAGGGAGGGTGATGCTGCGACGCTGATATCTGCAGCGCCATGCAGAAATCAGCCGGGAGAGACTGAAACACACACACACACACTCAGACACACATATATATATACTCATACATTCTCCATAAAGCACTTATGCAACACAAAACAAGAAAAACAAGCATTCCAGCAGCACGTTTAAGAACATAAACAAACACACACACGCAATCTCCATTTCACTTCACACATCCAGTGTTGCTCTCCAAACAACTGCAAGTCAAATAATCATCCCTCAGATTCATAATGAATCAGCTCCTTTTCACGTCACGTCCACATAAACAAACCCAGCACGGTACGAGCGATGCTGCTAGAGGACCAGCCTCACGCGACCAGCAGCATCCCAACATGGACGCCTTTGTTTTGATCTCATTCCCAGTCACCATAAGTAACCATTACCCGCATCTCACAGAACGCAAACACGCACAGGATTGCAACAAGCCACCAGAGACCCAGACCTCCTTACCATCCTTCGCTCTCTCTAATCGCTCCACAGGAAGGATGTTCAGCCACACCTTGGAGAAAAGAAACCCCTCTGTAACCTCTCCTGCAATCGGCCGGTCGATAACACGACAACACCCCCCCTGTGGGCCGCAGGATGAGATGGTGAAGTGGAGGCACGTCAGAGCATAACAAGGCTGACGCTGCATGTGTCTAATGGCGATCCTTCTGCTTGACAACTCTAGTTGTGGGGTGGAGGGGGTCGGTTGTGCACTGCAGTTTGACATCAAGAGAAGGTGTGCGTTCTCTCGAAACCAGCATTATTATGCGCTATTATTTAGTATTCACACCTGTCGTGCATTTTCTGAGATGACGAGGTGTGGCAGGTTTTATTTCGGTTGCATCAGCGTTGCATTCATGCATCTATATGGATACTGTACTTCCTCGAAAACACCGGCATAAACAGTGGTGCAAAGTGCTGATGTGGAGACAGACTGAGTGTTGCCATGGCAACTGAATGTTAAAACGGAAAAGGAGAAAAAGTTGACTGGGAATGAGGAGAGGAGAGGTTGCGGAGGCTGTCACCTCGCATCCCAAAGCGAGAAACACTCCAAACATCTGTTCTATTGATTTCCAGGGATTTGATACTACTTCCGAGATATTTCCGTTGAGAAATGACACCAAAGAAATCTATTTGAAAGAGGGTTTTTTTTAGCTGACACTGTAAATATATATATACTGTATATATATATATATATATATATATTTTTTTTTTTTTTTATTTTTTTTTTTTATTCGAAATTGTAAACCGTATTATCGTTAACTAAAACTGTAACTAAAACCATTAAATCCCATTTTCATCACTTGCAATAAACGTTAACTGAAACTGATAAAAAAAAAAAAAATTAAGCAAATTATTTTTTTTTTTTAAATATTTTTTTGATCTTTTTTTTTGTTAAGCAAAATAGAAGCAAAAACTAAAACTATAAATGTGTGCAAAAATACAAATTAAAACATTAAAATTAAAACGATACAATTTGTTCATTTTCTGTAGTTTTTTTTTTCTTTAGTCTTTTTCATGTATATATCAGCAGGCATATATATATATATATATTTTTTTTTTTTTTTTTTTTTTTTTTTTTTCAGCTAGTTGCCAAGGCAACTTAAATGTAACTAAAAAAAAAACTTACAAAAATGTCAAAATAAAAACGAATAGTATCTCAATGATACTAAAATAACTCTGGTTGTAAATAAAACAAAAGATTACTAAAGTACATTTTACAAGAAAAAACTTTTTCAGTTTTTGTACTTGCGAACTGTTGCGTTGCAATTATTTCTGAAATTTACTGTACAAGCAATTTCGGAGTAAAAATTGTTTCAAAGTAAAGGCTCGTTCACACACCGAGGGTGATAAAGTTAAAATAAAATGTCCAAAGGGTACGTTTACACAACAACGATTGTAATAAAAATGGAAGCGTTTTTTTCTTTGCATTTTTGAAAGGTTTTATGTCCAGACAACATTGTCAAAATGATCCCAGTTCACACAGATCCACAAAAATTAGTAAAAAAATGCCGCATTATGTATGCACTCCAGGCCAGTAGTTGGCGACGTCACTTTGTAAAGAAACACTAGATGCCTAATCATACGCATTCCTATAATCTGAACATGTAATACACACATGCATGATGTCACCGTTTTCTCAAGTTCACGTTTTTGTAGTTTACTCGGATGCGATAATGGTATCGTTTTCAAAAACTTGCACTTTAACACCGTTTTCAAAAGTTTGCGTTTTCAGGCCCCTAAAACGCCATTTTATAAAATTTTATAAATAATTTAAAAAAATATATATAAAAAGTTTTCCGTTTTTAGTTGAAAACGGTGTCGTGTAAACACCAGCTAAATCTATGACAATAAGGAGATTCACAACACAACTATAACATTAACGACAATATCGTGGGAATAACTTTCAGAGCGATTTCTTTCCAGATGATAAACGATAAAGAACACTGACAGCCAATCAGAATCCAACGGACTTTAAAGAGTTCGAGCATTTAAAGCGACAGACGACAAAACTGCAGCGTTTACTTACAATAAACAGAACGTTAACGCCCACTGGTGTGTCGACACTAATATAGTTATTGTTATAGCTATCATTCTTGTTGTGTATGGGCCTTATATCCTAAAGCGATGTTTTTCAGTGCATGACAGCCAAACAAAGAGAAGAACGTCTCTATTTAAAGTGACAGCGATTGTTTTATAATGGCAGACTGCACCTGAACAGCTGCGAACAAACATCGCTGAATGGAGGAAAAAGGAAAGCAAAATATCTTAATCCGGGTTATTCATTAACGGTATGGATGACATCACTTGTTTGGACTCTGTGCCATACGCACGCTGATGCAGAGCATTGTTCTGTCTGAGCCTGCATGCATTTGTTAATCATTGTTGCAGTGATATCATCTGTTGTGATGAACTGGATTTGTTAAACATGGGCTGATCTGTGTTTTACATTATGACGCGAGAAGGTTTAGTTTAGTTTTAAATCACAAAAAAGATATCACGTTTCAAATCAGTATATCCCAATATATACCAAAGATTTTCTTTCTGAGACAAACTATAACCATGTGCGCTCACTCAAATCATAGCCATTATAAGAAAACCCTCAAGATCTCAGTAAGGTCAGGCAAGCTCTCTCTAACCCTCTTGTTCTCCATCCGGTGTAATTCTCAGCACTGGCTCAGCTCTGCAGGGGTCTGAACACTGACAGCCTGAGATGAATGCTCTGATCAGGGCCGGAGTAACACACACTACTAACCTTGAACCGCCACATCCGTCTCCACACCTGTCTTAGACTCATGCTGCAATATGCCACTGTACAGACTGACACTTTTAATGAATAGTTCATATTTTCCCTAATTATTTGATTAAAAATCTATCTATCTATCTATCTATCTATGCATTATGAGACCATTTATAAATAAAATAATTTAGAAATAATAATGCTAATTTATATACTACAGAACATATAGATTGTAATGTATTCTATATTAATATAATATCTATTATTCATAATTAAAACATATTGATTATAAACATATATGAAAATAAAAAATATATATATATTTGTTATTTTTTATTGTTTCTTTTTAATAGAAATGAATGGGGAAATAAATATGTAAATCTAAAAAATATATATATTTTACATTCAGTATTATTTTATTATATTAATTATTATTTCATTATATTATTTTTTTATATTTTATTATTTTAATTTACTTATTACAAGATAAATAACATCATTACTTCACACTGCAATATATTTTAAACACTAAAATTGTTATATTGATTATAACCATTCGAAGATTCTATTTATTATTAGTACATATAATACAACAAGAAATAAGAAATGTTTTAAAAATGTATTGATTCATGATAATATCAATTTCAATGATGAAAAGGAATACATATATATATATATATATATAAAACGTTGTTACATTAGTTCTGATAACAATAATTGCAACATATTATTTTTATTGTCAATAATTAATTAACTATATGTATATAACTAATTATATACATTATTATATATTTTCTATATTATAATGTTAATATCTATTTTAATAATTCAAAGATTTTCTTGCTATTAATACAAATGTAAAAGTATGTTTATTATTGTTATTTCATTATTCATGTTAATATCAAAGGTTATATTATTACTAATAACAATAATAGCAACATATTATTGATCAACATATAATTAATTATCAAAGTAAACAATATATCACGTGCATAAACATATAATGTTACTAATATATATATATATATAGTTATGAATGACAATATATTGTTATCAATATAACAATGTTATTGTTGTTTCATGTAATAACGTTTATAAATAAATAGATAAATTATAAACAAAAATGAATGAATTAGACATTATTACAGGGACCGTAAACCCTTCATGTTCATCACATTTGCTACATAAACCTAATGCTGGATTATAACAACAGAGCTGCCAGACTCCATATCTGTGTGCATGCTGCAGTGTACAGTAGACAAGCCTCACTCACATCAGAAGAGAAACACTGAATATTATTTGTCATGTAACCCTGTTATTCTTATGCACGAGCACACAACAAATGCTGAGCGATTGATAATACATTATCCCCACAGTCAGTCCGAAGATGTCACATTGTTGCCTTCACTCACTCACACACACACACACACACACACACACACACACACACACACACACACACACACACACACACACGAGACGCCAGTAACGTTACGTCCATCCCAAAACTACAGGCGCTCTTCGCCCCTCATCAAATATCAATCCGCCCCTTTCTCCGCCGCGCTCACCTCCGTTTGCCCTGTTCCCGAGTGTCTCCGCTGCGCTCCGATGCGAAGCCATTCGCAGCATACGTCTCTAGTGTATTATACTAATCCCGAGTCTGCTGTCACATGCGAACAGAACCATCAGAAGCATCCAAACCTCCTCAGCTCCGCCAGCGAGCGGCGAGGCACGCGATAGTAGATATCGGGCAGCCGGGAAAACAGAAGGTGCACTTAGGCACTATAAATGAACTAAGGATGAGGTCATGGTTCAGGAGGAAAAAAATGCGGCGACGTCACCGCCAGCCAATGGGAGCGCGCGGCCCGGGGGGTTCGCTGACGTCAGCGCGCTGATCCGCAGATTAAAGGGACACTGCTTGAGGGTTTAAAGCGAGCTGCGCGATAGGGTTAGTGCGCACTTTGTAGGTCACGCGCTGGACGCGAGTAAAGCCTCATACTGAATATGGGGGGGGGGTTCTTTTAATAATATAAATGATCAACAAATGAACATAAGTATGTGAACTGTTTTTTTAGTTTAATATTAGTCAGATTCAATAGTCAAATCGGCATGCATTTAGTAGAAATGTTTATTGTGTTGTTCAAATTGTATTCGCTGTGAAATAAACAACAGTGTGGTAGAACGTCTCTGAACGAGCGTCCTCTGCTGGAGGAGGAGGAGCACTCACAGCGGTCATCTTTTGCTCAGTGAAGGTCTGCCATCCAGCGGTGAAAGGTTGAATTATATTCACTTTCTTCAGAATATTTAATTAATGATAGTTTATTACCTTACAGCGAACATACATGCACAACACGCGACCTTTTCTTAAAGTCATGAATGTTTCCAGCACAATGTTGTTTCCTTCAAATACGAAGACAATTTTGAATATATATATATATATATATATACCTGGTGCATATTCAGTTTCTATTACAGACTCTGTTTATGTTTTCTACCCACCATGAATGTAATGATGTATAAACCTAAAGAGAAATATAAAATGTTGATTTCTGGGCAGTCTTTAGAAAGATTTTACTTAAACTTATTTATGTCTGTATTTATTTATTTACATTTTTCTCTATAAAATGAAATGACTCATAGCTCATTTCATAGCTGTTTTTGTATTTTCTAAGCACACTTTTAAGTGATATTTTCACATTTTTACATAATTTGACTAACAGCTTGATTGGAAATGGTGCATGGTAATATATCGATCTTCTGTCTGCACAAGAAAATATTGAAATCATTTTTAATCTTTCAATTTTCTAATTTTACTATTTGTTCAAATGTTAAACTAAATTATCATAGTTTAACATTTAATAATTAATATTTTGATAATGGATTTTAGTTTAAGATGGGTCTGGAACAAGAATAAAATAAAATCTAAAAATCTAATAAGGAGCAAAAAATCAATGATATATTCACTATCATTCAAAAGTTTTATATTGGTAATTTTTTTTAATGTAAAAAAAACCCCCTAATTTCTGCTCACTATGGCTGCATTTATTTGATCAATAAACACAATAAAAACAGTAATAATTGTTTTTATTTTTGTTTTTTACAATTTAAAATAAGTGTTTTCTATTTGAATATATTTTCAAAATGTATTTTTTCCTGTGATGCAGCGCTAAATTTTCAGCATCATTACTCCAGTCTTCAGTGTCACATGATCTTCAGAAATCATTCTAATATACTGATTTACTGCTCAAGAAACATTTCTGATTATCATCATTGTTGGAAACAGTT
The DNA here is from genome assembly GCA_027422415.1 of Schizothorax lantsangensis. Classification (NCBI taxonomy): domain Eukaryota; kingdom Metazoa; phylum Chordata; class Actinopteri; order Cypriniformes; family Cyprinidae; genus Schizothorax; species Schizothorax lantsangensis. The sequence continues at coordinate 9,804,539 of CM049854.1, read as the reverse complement.
GTGTACAGTTTTTTGATGAAATGAAAGTTCAAAGGAAAACAGAAAGAAGACATTTTAAATTGTAAGAATATTTCACTATATTATTGTTTTTGCTGTATTTTGGATCAAACAAATGCAGCCTTGGTGAGCAGAAGAGACTTCTTTCATAAACATGAATCTAAAATCTAAAACTTTTTAACAGTAGTGTACATGACAGTGCACATACTATAAATAGAACTACTGTAGATAAAAATGGGAGCAAGTATTGCATTGCATAAAGTTGCATATCATGCAAAATATACCCTCCAGGTCAAGGTTACTGTTTCACAGCTGCATGAGAGAGAAGCATTGTATGCTCGGGAAAGTAATACTTTAGGCTATGATGAATTAACCAAGCAATGATGAACAAACCAAGTAGATTATTTGACTGACTTTTATTAAAAATCATGGAAAGTTGTGTGGGAATAATTTGGGCAATTGGTATTTGTCAAAAATGTGTAAACGCTCTGTATAACCTGACTTTTCTCACAAGGTTACTGACAGCGGTATTCAGGCAGAGAAAACTAAGTAAATATAGAGTTAATAATCTAAAGAAAGGCCAATATCCAGCGGCCTTCAGGAACTGATCATTCCTGCATTCCTAAGCATTTAAAGAATTTAATATAAAATATCTACATGACCCTGTTTCGGATTATTGTTTGCACATAACTACCAATAAAGATGGTCATTAAAGATTGAAATAACACTTAAAACAAAGGGAATAAAGCAGGAATTTTGTTCTCTTTACAAAGGCGAGGTTAATCTCTTTCTCTTGAAAGTGTATCTGAAAGTTACACAGAATCCATTCTTGTGGTTAATGGATTATTATTAGTGGTGATTGTCTAAGCAAACATCACTATTAACTTTGGGACCGCTGCGCTGACACAGAAAGTGTTTTTGCAATTATAAACGCTAGACACTGTCCACGCTCAGCGTGTGGTCACATTTATACTGCGTCTACACCGGGCACAAATGTTGCAAATCCATTTATCCGGTGCTAGTCCTGTACCTCTGGGGGCCCCAAGCAAAACTTTGTCACGGGGCCCCTGTCAGTGTGTTCATAAAAACTCCAAAATGAGCCCAAGCCTGTCAACAAACAACAGTGAGTTGAAACAGTCGGTAATATAATTTAAAAGAAGAAGAAGAAGAAGAAAATTACAAACAATGGGATAAGTACAACAGAAAAAATACACTAATTAAATGAACAATTTAGCGTACTAAAAATAATTACCTACTATACAGAAATTGAATAAAGTTTCTTCTTTTGCTTTTTTGGGTAACCAAACAATTGACAGTAGCCATTGAATTCCATAGTATGGAAAAAAGTACTATGGAAGCCAATGGCTACTGTCATCTGTTTGATTACCGGTTGCCCACGGAAGCTAAGCAGGGCTGAGCCTGGTCAGTACCTGGATGGGAGACCTCCTGGGAAAACTAGGTAGCTGTTGGTAGAGGTGTTAGTGAGGCCAGCAGGGGGTGCTCACCCTGTGGACTGTGTGGGTCCTAACACCCCAGTATAGTGATGGGGACTCTATACTGTCAAAAGAGCACCGTCTTTCGGATGAGACGTTAAACCGAGGTCTTGACTCTCTGTGGTCATTAAAAATCCCATGGCACTTCTCGTAAAAAGAGTAGGGGTGTAACCCCGGTGTCCTGGCCAAATTTCCTCTACTGGCCCTTGTCAACCATGGCCTCCTAATAATCCCCATCCACTAGGATTGGCTCTATGACTCTCTCTCCTCTCCACCTGTAGCTGGTGTGTGGTGAGCGCACTGGCGCCGTTGTCCTGTGGCTGCCGTCGCATTATCCAAGTGGATGCTGCACACTGGTGGTGGTTGAGGAGAGACCCCCCCACATGATTGTAAAGCGCTTTGGGTGTATAGCAATACACAATAAAGCACTATATAAATGCTTCATTCATTCATTCATTCATTACCAACATTCTTCAAAATATCTTCTTTTGTGTTCAACAGAAGAAATCAATTCAAACAGGTTGAGGCTGAGTAAATGATGACATATTTTCATTTTTGGGTGAACTATCTCTTGAAATGACACAGGCAGCAGCAGATTTATTAGGCTGCTGTCACTTTAAGACTGAATGCACAGATCCAATATTTTCTGTTTATGTTCATTACTAACTGTTTATGTTCACTTATGACATAGCTGGCTGCATTTAAGTGAAAACTCACCTCTTTTGACATATCTTTTGTGTGTTTGTCCATTTAAGCGCACATCCAAAGCCCAAAGTAGTCTATACTTGTTTTCGCTCCGTCTCGAATCGCGCACACAAAAAGCCACCCGGGGAACAGCTTCTCTTTCACAACTCAGTCTGCTTTTTTCTTTTTTAGTATTAAGCACATCCAGCAGGAGACTGTACAACACGTAACATTCAGTCTTCACAACTTCTTGCTACTGGAGTTCCTCAAGGCTCAGTGCTTGGACCACTTCTCTTCTCCATCTACATGTCGTCATTAGGATCGGTTATTCAGAAGCATGGCTTTTCCTACCACTGCTATGCTGATGACACTCAACTCTACTTCTCATTCCAACCAGATGATCGACGGTAACTGCTCGCATTGCAGCCTGTCTGAGTGACATTTCTAGCTGGATGATGGACCATCACCTTCAGCTCAATCTTGCTAAGACAGAACTGCTCGTGTTCTCAGCCAACCCATCACTTCACCACAACTTCTCTATACAGCTGGGTTCGTCAACCATAACTCCTTCCAGGACAGCCAGGAACCTTGGAGTTGTGATCGATGATCAGTTAAGCTTCACAGACCATATTGCTACAACGGCCCGGTCCTGCAGATTTGCCTTATACAACATTAGGAAGATTAGGCCCTTCCTGTCAGAGCAAGCCGCACAACTCCTTGTCCAAGCTCTTGTTCTCTCCAGACTGGACTATTGTAATGCTCTCTTGGCGGGCCTTCCTGCATGTACTATCAAGCCTCTGCAACTGATCCAAATGCAGCAGCCAGAGTGGTCTTTAATGAGCCGAAAAAAGCTCACGTTACCCCTCTCCTCATCAGGTTACACTGGCTACCAATAGCCGCTCGCATCAAATTCAAGGTACTGATGTTTGCCTACAAGACCACAACTGGCACTGCACCAATATACCTAAACTTGCTAGTTCAAACTTATGCGCCCTCCAGAAGCTTGCGTTCTGCAAGTGAACGACGCCTTGTGGTGCCATCCCAAAGAGGTACCAAATCACTCTCACGGACCTTTTCCTGGACTGTGCCCAGCTGGTGGAATGACCTCCCGATCTCAATTCGAACAGCTGAGTCTTTAGCCATTTTCAAAAAACATCTAAAGACACATCTTTTTCGCCAGCACCTGACTAACTAATACTAACACTTACCTATTCTATTTAATAAAAAAAAATAATAATAATAATAATTCCTAGCTACGTGTACTGTGCTAGACTAACTGAGACTTGTCATGGCACTTGTATACTGTTGCTCTCTCGATGGTCTGATTGCTTCTATTGTTCTCCTCATTTGTACGTCGCTTTGGATAAAAGCGTCTGCTAAATGATTAAATGTAAATGTAAATGTAACATTACATGATTTAACTGATTTGGATGTTACGTAGGAAAAGTGACAGCGTACCAATTTAAAGGAAAGAAACAGCATGCGACATGGTGTTTTCATAATCGTTGGAAGCCAAAACATCTTTGAGAGAAAAGGGGGCCCCCTGGTGGTTTGGAGGCCTTACGCAACTTGTGTACTTTGTGTATAGGGAAGACACTGATTTTGTACTGTAACACAGGCATTAGTTGTACATCAGAAATAAAGCAGGGCGTTAGTTTACTGTCGGGAATTTGTTGCATCACGCTGCATCCAGTGTAGATAGCATCACTGATTATAAAGGGATCTTTTGTCGTTTGTTGTGTTGCGTCATGCTGCTCACGTCTGGTGCAAGTATAAAAATATCCATTGGGTGTTTCTCAAATGGAAGTTTGCATCCTAGTGAGGATGCATCCTTTCTAGTCCAGTTCTCATGAGGCTTCAAGGCTACAGTCCTTCTCAGCAATAAACACTAGAATGAGACACTCTAATAAGCGTGCATGGCTGTGTCATAAATGTTTTTGCCCCCATGGTCAGGCACGAAAATACTATTAAGATTATAATTTGAAGAATACTTTATATTGAAAACATTATATTAATGCAGTACAGGTAATGATAAACTTCAATGGTTTACATTTAGCATTACACAGTTTAGCATTAATTTACAACAGAACAAAAGAAAAAGCATAAGTTAACATCCAAAATCATTTTTTGTCTTGCATTACAAAATGAAACTGGATGTCTTCAATGGCAATTCATTTTGAGCTAATTGTTTTTCTTGAATTGGAATCTGTGCAAAGGATTGTGGGTAATTGAAGGACGCGAAGGATTCACCTGATGTATCCTTCCAAACAGGCCGAAGACTGCAAAGGATCCTTCAAACTGAGATGTCCTTCGATATAGGGTTGATGACGTAGCAGCCAAGATAGGCAGTCTTACAAGGATGCGTCCTTCCGTTTGAGAAGCACCCATTGTCTATAGACCTTAGTCAGGGTGGCACCATATTTAGTTATTGACAGGAATGAAAACGAGGCTGTGAGGGATAGAAGTACAGTGTGTTCGCTGGACTGTACTGTTTGTTGTTTAACAAGAGTCAGCTAATCAAACGTCCTGTACACAAAAAAAAAAGTTGTGAAAATTATGCTAATGATGTAGCACCTTTATACAGTATGTGCCATTTCATCCTCGTTAAATTCAATATGGTGTCTAACCTGACTAAGTGTGATAACACTTTTACGTTTGTACGAGAATTTTTCACACGCAGTGCTGCGTAGATTACTTGCATCCATTGCTGATTCCAAATTACATGACAAAAATTGTAGACTTAGTGCTGTCAAATGATTAATCGCATCCAAAAAAATAAATAAATTGTTTACATAATATATGTATGTGTACTGTGTTTATTTATGATGTATATATAATTACACACTCATACAGTATATATTTTATATATAATTACACACTCATATGTATATATTTTTCTTAAATATATACATGCATGTGTTTGTATTTATATATACATAATAAATAAACACAGTAAACACTCATATATTGTGTAAACAGAAACTTTTATTTTGGATGCGATTAATCACGATTAATCGTTTGACAGCACTATTAGTAATGTAATCCATTACATTACACATTTTAGATAATATAATCAGACTACATTTTGATTACTTTTTGACCTAACTCATTTAATTTGAACACTTCTTAAAATTAAAATGATTTTTATAAATCCAGTGGTCAAATGCTGTCGCAGTTTTCTTATAGCCACCTGACAAGTGACTGGTCTTTGTGTGAATGCCAACAAAACTGCTTGGTTTGTATTGAAAATAAGAATTTCACATTTCTTGTTCTGTCAAAAAGGAAGAAAAAGTGAATCAAGAGAGGTTGAGTTTACGATATGATCTGTATGTTTGTGCTGCAGGTTTCCTTGTTTACGTGAAGCTAATTCAAAAAAGAGAGCAGAGGGACTGGTTTTTAACTGAAGCTGATAATGACCTCCTTGAGAGGAACCACCCAGACCCAGGAGACACGGGACAGTGACAGGGCCTGTAGGCATCTCTCCACGACCCTTCACAGATGACTCTGAAAGCCATATCATACAATCATCATAGTAAACACTGAATCTCCAAGAAAAGCTTCAGAACTTCTAAATATTTGCGTGCAAACATGGTAATTCCTCTCATGGGTATAGTATAATTAGTACTATTTTCATCCCGAACTTAAGTAAACATGTTCAGAATAGGGGTTCAGGAATCAACAGGAAGAGAAAGATTACAATGATGAATAACAATGAAATGAGTGTATAGTGTTGGGCCGAGGAGTTTAATTTTAAACATTTTACCACCACATAATAATGTACATCTTCTTAATTAATAAACATATCTTCTTAATAAGATGAGGATATAATAATTTCATCATAAAGAAATGGATAATAATAACAACGGGTAAACGAAAACTGCAAAATATATATATAATAAGATAATATATAATTAAGCCACACCAATAATGACAAGCAGCAAAACGATCTGTTTTGTATAAAACATTTATGGATGCGTCATTTTAGATTTATTTTATGTAAAATTTTATTTATTTACATTTATTTTACATTCATTATATTTACCTGTATTTTAATATATTATGAAAAACATAAGTGTTATATATACAGTATATATATATATATATATATGACACATAACACTGTATTCATTTACTGTATATTCATTTTAGATTTATTATATTTGTATATATATTTACATTTATATTTATTATAATTACCTGTATTTGTAATTATGAATATCATATTACAAAGTTTGGGATCAGTACAATTTTAAACGTCTTTTATGCTCACCAAGGCTGCATTTATTTGATCAAAAATACAGTAAAAACAGTAATATTGTGAAATGTTTTTACAATTTAAAATAATGGTTTTCTCCTTTAAATATACTTTAAAATGTAATTTATTCCTGAGATGCAAAGCTGAATTTTCAGCATCATTTCTCCAGTCAATTTGGAGCCTGTGATACTTTTTTTAGGATTCTTTGATGAATTAATTAAAAAGACCAGAATTTATTCAAAATAAAATTCTTTTTTTTTTGAAAGAACTGAATACTTTTATTCAGCAAGGATATGATAAATTTATAGGCCATACATATATAAAATAACAGTAAATACTTATATTGTTTTTATTAATCAAAGAATCCTGATAAAAAAACTTATCACAAGTTCCAAAAAGTATTAAGCAGCACAACTGTTTCCAATAGCCTACTGATATCAAATCAGCATATTAATTGATTTCTGAAGGATCTTATATTACATATAGCCTATATTTCATGTCATGTTTGGACATAGGCCAATATATAGGCCTATATGTGCTTTGTGTGGGAGTTATGCAAATCTTCATCAGAATGGCCCGCTGTGAAGAAAGCAGAAGTGTTAAGTGCAACGAAGTTTCAGTCCCCTAAACACAAGAGTTATAGTAAAGTTCTGTAAGGCCTGCATTATATAGCCTATTCATTCATCAGTGTATAACAATTTCTAGGCTATATCTTGCATTAAATATTACAAGGGAGTAAAACGTAAAGTCCTGTACATTTAGCAGGGAGTCATTGATATTACACAACTGTTTCCCACACTCTCATAAGTTTGGGCTCTACAGTGGTCAGTTTAAAACAGTGGACATTATAACTTCCTGGGGGCGGAATGCAGTCATTATTTCTGGCGATGTAGTGAAGCGTAGAGTGAAGCGATGGGTTTCCGTTCAGCAGAGGAGGAACATGAACACAGCAGCATTAATATTGTGACAGCGGTCCGTCAGCTCCACCTTCTGCGTTAGTTCACACCTCTCACATCAGTGCTCGGCGCAGTTCAACAGTTTACTCAGAAGTTCATCGTTGAGAAAAATCGCGGGGAAACTAATCTGAAGATGATTTGAAGATCGAGAATATAGCCTACGATCCGTCAAGAAGATGAGACGTCTTTCTATCAAAACTGTTTGTAGAGGCACTGCGCTTCTGATCTTTGTCATTCTTCTGGTAAGAGATGTTCTTTATTTTGCATAGCCTAAATATATATTAGTATATGTCTGATTGGTGAGATAAAACACAAGTTCACGCGAGCACTTGTGGCTGTTAACTGTTGATGGTCTTGCCTGCAAAGAAACAGCGAACTTGTTGGTTAAAAGACATTGGTTGTTCTTCTCATTGTGTTCAATTAAAAATTCTTGAAATGGTCGTCTATCTTCCGTCCATGCAACCAAATTAGTTTTGGTACACTTACCATAGTTTAACCATGGTATTTATAGTAACACTGTGGTTATAGGATACAACTGGTAATCAGTACGCCAAAAACACGTTGTTGCTACACTATTAGGCTCCTACAATAAACCATGATTCATTTTTGTAAGGGTTGAGACAACAAAACACTAAAATGTAGAAATATCATTGCATTTCCTAAAATATCAACACTAGTGGCATTTATTTTAATGACAAGTTGAAGAAGTTTGTTTGGTAAATGTATATGATAAAACAGAATTTTGTTGGTTTCCGCTCAAAGAGTTGCTATTCCAGGGCAATTCAAATAAATGTTTGATATTTTGGATGTTATTGCAAAAATATGATTCATTTATATATTTATCTGATTCATTTTTTTGGTTATGTAAAGTGGCCCAAAACAGGCAATAAAAAGTATCATTATCATTGCATTTCATAAATTACAGTTTCTATCTGAAATGTCACTAACGGTTTTAAAGGACAAACATATTTAGTGTTCAAAATGAATAGTATTTGGACACTTATCAACTGTTAGTGGATCATGTCACTCTCATAAAAAGATAGCTTGCAAAATCTGTCACAGAACCTTCTTTCCCCCTAAAAGATGCATATTAATATCTTATATGTACATATTAATACATAAAGTGTGCATATTAGTAAGAAAAGTACCACTCCAGGGACAGATTTTGAACCTTATTTTTCTGAGAGTGTAGTTAATATGATGAACCTGTGGTTATTCTGCTCGGAAACCTCTGTGAATATGAGGAGAACTGACTTCATACATCCACCAAAACACCCGTTTATTAAAAACAACCAACAAACAAAAAAGTTAGTTCTGAGAAAAGCCTGTGCTGTATTTGTTTTGAGATGCCTGCGTTTATATATTGTTGTACAGTATAATGAATCACATATTTATACAATTTAACTGTGCTTTGCGTGTCTAAATAGCTAAATTACATTCTGGGTTCACTGTTATGAACTAAAAGTGCTGAAAATAAAACCATTTGCTGGTCTAATATCTTAATATAAAACCTAATTCAAACACCAGATTCAGGATTCTGGATCAGCTGTGAAGAACCAGTTACGCTTTGTTTGAAATTGTCTCCAGACTTTATCTTTATTGGCTGATTTACATCAAGATTTTCCTCATTTTGTGTGTCTGACAATCTTCCTGAGAAGTTTATACTTACTGTACGAAGTCAGAATTGTAATATGACGTGTTTTATGACATGTGATGCATTTGGAATAAATGCATATAAATGCATAGAACATTTTTTTATCTTTTCTGTCTTTTTACTTATTGACAAGAAGCTTTTATTAGTGCTGATGCAACAAAATTAAGAACAAAATAAAATGCATATTAAGTCTGTAATAAACACTTTAGCAATTTGTCAATGTTTAAATGACTAAATAAGTACTGCATATTGCTTTGCATTGCACATTTTTGTCAATTCAAACAATTTCTTTCTGGTGAGAGAGCTTCAAAAAGGACACAGAAGCACCTCAGAAGCATCATAATGTGAGTCCATATGAGGTGCAGTATTTTCCTAGCTTTCTAAAGTCATACGATAAGCTTTGTTTGACGAACAGACTCAAATTTGCATCATTGAGTCAAGTTTAGTTAGTTAAGAAAAACTGAAACATTCCAAGTCTTAAACAAATCGACTTAAACAAATTTATTTAAAAGATTCAGCCTTAAAAAATGATACATTTGATAACACGATCCTCTCAATATGTTTCCCTCATATTTCTCACATGGACAATAGGATGGCCAGTTTATACAAGTGAATGACAGTTTTTTTGGTGTAAACTACTGCTTTGTTTAAAAAGAAGCTGTTTTAATTGAATTAAATGGGCACTTCACATTTAATAAAAACTATACTCGCAGATAATATAATATTAATGAAATGAAACTTAAGTGTACTTAAAGAGAGTTCACTTTCCTGTATCTTAACACACTTAAGTACACTTTTAAAACATGGATTTTGTATTAATGTCAAATTTTTACTTTAAAGTACACTTAAACCATTAAGTTTTAATAATATTTTATCATTTATTTTGATGTGTTGACTAGCATACTAGAGCACATGTAAAGTTCTTGATATTCATTTTAACTGCTATTTGATTTTGCATGTAAAGTTAATATATTTTAATGTACTAAATTGCAACTTTATCATTGACATGACATACAAGTTACAATAGAAATGACTTTATGAGTATATTTTAGTTGACCTTGAATGTTTGGCAGTACATTCGGATGTAAGCTTGTTTCTGCCACTGAATAAAAAATAAATAAAACAAGGTATAAGACTTTTTTTCTCGCAATTCTGAGAAACTCACAGTTGTGAGAAACAAGTCAGAATTGTGAGATTTAAACTTGTAAGAAATATCCGCAATTCTGAGAAATAAAGTCACAGTTGCAAGATATAAACTTGCAATTCTGACTTTATAACATGCAACTGAGAGTTATAACGTCAGAATTATGAGATATAAACTCATAATTGTAAGAAAATAGTATTTTTTCCTCAGAACTTTATAACTCACAGTTGCAAGTTTATATCTCACAATACTGAGAAGAAACATCAGAATTGTGAGATAAATGTCATAATTGCCTTTATTATTTTTGATTCAGTGGCAGAAACAGGCTTCCATACATTCGGCAGTACACTTTAATCGTATTTCAAAGACAATGGAATAATTATGAAATTACATATAAAGATGTACTTAAGTCCTACTTAAGTGGGTCAAAAAATCACTCTTAGGTTCACTTATTTGCATTTAATATAAATTTAAATAAATACATTTCCGAAAGCATTGCATTCAGTTCACACTTAAGTAGATTCGTTTAAAGTATTTTATTTCCATAATAAGTGCTCTTTTTAAAAGACGTGCTTCTTTTTCACAAGGGTTCCTTAAGGTTTTCATAGACTATGATCTGTTGAGAAATGATTTTGCCAGATCTGAATGGAAAGTAGGTGGAATTAGTTGGAACAAATGCAAATGTGCTTGTTGTTTATAGAGGCTGAGAGCATGAGCGCTGAGTTTTGAGCTGAATCACCATATCAACTGACTTGACAGTTTTCCAGTTTCTGATAAATTACAATTGTAGGCCATAAAATGTTTATTATGACTGCTGCAACATAATTGCCGGCTCTTAGCCAATAATAACAAATAATGTAGCCGGTTACTGAACATATTTTAAGGGTTACGAACCACCTCTGTCCTGAGAGTTAAACAATAAGGTCTTGAATAGAACAGAAATTGGCCTTGTGACCGTATCAAAGTGTGAACCTGAGTCTCAGGCCAGACAGTCTGGGGTCACGGTGCTGGAAAGCCCAGTCTTAAGAAGTTTACTTCATTCTTTTCCTGTTATTCTCACCACTCGATCGCTTCGGCCGCCCCGTTCTCCCGGCCCACAGGAAGTTGTACTGCTTTCAGGCCTGCTGTTTTGGTCAATGAGTTCAGCACAACAATAGTATCCTAGAAGGTCAGGAATATATTTATCAATCAGATCAAAATCAGCGGCAGCTTTGACTGGGCCTGATAGTTTAGCTCCCAATTTTTGTCATTAGTAGCTCTTATTGTGGTTAAATTGTAACTTTAAGTAACAATAATTCAATATATCTCCCATTTGTTTGGTCCAAAGCATTATGGAGTGATTATTGACTTAATTTAAAAAATTTCCTCACATAAAGCTATAGTTTGACTAATTTTAGCATATTTTTGAATATCACCTGAAAGCGCTTGTGGCATAATGTTGATTACCACAAAAATTAATTTCCACTTGTCCCTCCTTCTTTCTTTCTTTCTGTAAAAAACATTAAAATACTTACTGTTTCAAGAGTATAGATACAAGATGTGAACAATTTGTTTAATAATATAATTAAATATAACATAATATAATAATAAAAAATACAATAATATACTATATATACATACTATAATAATATACATATAACAAAATCTGAAATAAATAATAATAATAATAATAATAATAATAAATGTATTATAAATAAAAATTAAACCTTAAAATAATGTTTCAATATTTTAAAGACAAGATGTGAACAATGTTTAAAAAATATAAATAAGCATAACATAATAATAATAATAATATACTATATATAATGTAATAATATAAATATATAATACTATTTGTAATATGTAATTAATAAATAAATTAGTGCTGTCAAATAATTAATCACATCCAATATAGAAGTTTTTGTTTACATAATATATGTGTGTGTACTGTTATAAATACACACACACATACAGTGTATATTTTGAAAATATTTACATGCATTTATATATTTATATTTTATATTATATATAAATATATGTAATATATAAACATAACATATTTTTCTTAAATATATACATGCATGTGTTTGTATTGTATAAACATAATAAATATACACAGCACACACATATATTATGTAAAGAAAACTTTTATTTTGGATGTAATTAATCACGATTAATTGTTTGACAGCACTAAAATAAATACAACAACAACAACAATATTAATAATAATAATAATAATGTAACAAATATATAATAAAAATTAAACATTAAAACACTGTTTCAATAGTATAAAGACAAGACGTGAGCAATAATGTGTAATAATTTAATTAAATATACTGTAAAAAATATACAATAATATACTATATATATAGTAATAATAGAAATATTGTATAAAACCTAATTAATACATTTAATAAATATAACATGAATAAACAAATAAATACAACAACAGTAACAACAACAAATAATATAATGAAAAATTATGCCAAGTGTAAGAGTTAAATGCAACTTTGTTGTCATGACAACATAATGACTAAAACTGTAAAGCAACTATAAAAACGACAAGGACAAATTTCATAGCTCAAATAATATATAAGTTTTAGCAGAAAAATGAATGAACTGTAAGTGTTTTTTTTTCTTCATAAAATGATATGCTTTACATTTCTGTTTTTAAATCCTTCATTCACTTCCATTGTAAGAGCCTCAGTGTAACCTGCATGTTTGCATTTTGTAAAGGTGGGATGAGTCCAAATGTTTGTGGTAATCAACATTATGCCACAAATGACTTGAACTTGAACTGAACCCAGAATATTCCTGGTATTCCTAGCCTCAGTCTCCATTGAAACAAACTGCATGGAAAAGAGCAACCAGTCCGATTCTCCTCATGTGTCCAGCGGTGGAAATAAAACCATATGGGTTTAGATCAGCAGCATGACAGTCATTTTGAAATGAGCTATTAATGCACGGCTATGTTAATGGTTTATTTCTTGCCCTTGTTGTTAGGTGTTTTCTCTTTAACAATTTGCATTTCTAAAGTCGCCAACTTCCCTTTGCTTCCCACGAAATCATTTTAATATGATGCAGGGCTATTTGCTTTATTGTGAATTTGGTTTGATAAGAAAGACGTGTACTATTTTGCATGGTTAATTTATGAAAACTTTACAAAGCTGGAAAGCTTTATAAATTAGCTTTCACAGAACAGGTGTGTGTCATTCGTATTCTGTCAATATTATACCATAAAGCATATCATATTCCAGTATATATAAACTTCTGGTTAACCAGATTGTATCCCAGCACTGAATCTATTATGTGTAGCTTTTCCAAAGCTATTGTATAGCTTTTCAACTGTTATTAATTGCAGGTCTAAATGCAGGTCTTGTAACAGAGCAAGTATAGGCTATATGATATGAGTATATGTGGGGAAGTAAGGTAAATCTCATAAGGAACTATAGTACAAATAATGTAAAAGCAGCATGTAAATAAGTGTTACTTGACTTGACTAAATATAAGGAAGGTTTTGCCCCTATATTGTCCAGATGGGTTAAAATCTTGACTCTTACTTTGGCAATAAAGCAATAAAATAATTAAATACTGTATTAGCATAGTCAAATATTTTTCTCTGAAAAACTATTTTTCCATGGCCCTGATAAGGCAAGCGATGCAAATTTCATTTGGAAAAACAAATTCAGTGTTGCAAGCTTGTTTATGTGTAACAGTTGATGTGCTTAATCCAGCTGTTTTTACTAGCATATACCCTAGGAAGCAATACCAGTGACGCTGCATTTGCTAGCCAAATGATTTTAGTTTATTTTATTTATTCATTCATTTATTTTATTTTTTTACTTTTTTGATGCAGAAAATTAAGTTGTTATATACCTATCCCTGCAAATAAAAACATGGGGAATAACTAACAAAATATATTATTATTATTATTATAAGCTTTTTTGATTTTATTTGTATGCAGTTGTATTTGCAGTTGGCTTTTTTTTGAGCTACAGGAACACTAAGATTGATAAAAGGTTGACATTTCTTATATATTGTGGATTTAGATTTATAGATTTATGGTAGAATCTACTGTAATTACCATTCATTCATTCATTCATTCAAAAAAAAAAAGGATGTGGATGTAGAAGTAGGTATATGATCAGGCATAACATTATGACCACCTTCCTAATATTGTGTTGGTCCCCCTTTTGCTGCCAAAACAGCCCTGACCCATCGTGGCATGGACTCCACTAGACCCCTGAAGGTGTGCTGTGGTATCTAGCACCAAGATGTTAGCAGCAGATCCTTTAAGTCTTGTAAGTTGCAAGGTGGGGCCTCCATGGATTGGACTTATTTGTTCATCACATCCCACAGATGCTCGATTGGATTGAGATCTGGGGAACTCGGAGGCCAAGTCAACACCTCAAACTCATTGTTGAGCTCCTCAAACCATTCCTGAACCATTTTTGCTTTGTGGCAGGGCACATTATCCTGCAGAAAAAGGCCACAGCCACTGGGGAATACCATTTCCATGAAAGGGTGTACATGGTCTTCGACAATACTTATAGGTGGTACGTGTCAAAGTAACATCCAAATGGATGGAAGGACCCAAGGTTTCCTAGCAGAACATTGCCCAAAGCATCACACTGCCTCCGCCGGCTTGCCTTCTTCCCATAGTGCATCCTGGTGCCATGTGTTCATCGGTGGACAGGGGTCAGCATGGGCACCCTGACTGGTCTGTGGCTATGCAGCCACATACGCAACAAACTGCAGTGCACTGTGTATTCTGACCCCTTTCTATCAGAACCAGCATTAACTTCTTAAGCAATTTGAGCTTCAGTACAGTCATCTGTTGGATCGGACCAAGGGCCTGCCTTCACTCACCACGTGCATCAATGAGCCTTGGCCACCCATGACCCTGTTGCTGGTTCACCACTGTTCCTTCCTTGGACAATTTTTGATAGATACTGACCACGGCAGACCAGGAACACCCCACAAGAGCTGCAGTTTTGGAGATGCTCTGATCCAGTCGCCATCACAATCTGGCCCTTGTCAAACTCGCTTCCCCATTTTTCCTGCTTCTAACACATCAACTTTAAGGACAAAATGTTCATTTGCAAATATAACAGGTGCCGTGATGAAGAGATAATCAGTGTTATTCACTTCACCTGTCAGTGGTCATAATGTTATGCCTGACACACACACACACACACACACACACATATTGTCTGTGTGTATTAAGTCCCCACCAGGATATACACACACACACACACACTTTAGCACCATTATAAACTGTCAATCTGTGACCTTGGGTGGAGGTCAGGCAGGACAATATATAGAAATTGCATTGTGAATAGTGAGGAGTGGAGGGGCATGATGGGAAATGGCAACTTTGTGCTTTGGGTGCAGCTCTTCCTGACTCTTAAGTGCCAAAAGCCCAGCTAAGTATATATTATATATTAAGAATATCCTTTAACTCGTATTTTTATTTCAAATGAGTTTTACTCTGCTTCTTTGTGTGGACTTGCTTTGCCATTTTGATTTTGAAGTAAAGCTGCTTGATGGCAATAGATCATCATGGTTTTATATTTAACAGTATAGTAAATATTTGATTGCTATAGTGGGAAGTTTTTGGAAAGTTTCCTTCTCTGAGTTTCTCTCAGTAATTTAACAGTCTCTTTGTTAGTGACAAGGAAGTTGGTTCGGTGATGTCATTACTCATTTGAAGTTTTACCTGTGATATTCGGAGAAGAGCGTGTCAGTGTTTGTACTCTAAAGCTGAGAGGGAAGAACTCAGTTTCCATCTATGTTCTTTATGAAATGAGTTTTGGTGTTCATTGTGTTTAATACTTCCCTTGAACACACTTTAGAGCAATACTTCACTGCTGTATCTCATTAGCCTATTTCTGATGTGGGCAAACTGCTTTGAGGAAAACATGAAAGCATTCACAACATAAAATTCACTGTCATGTCAACTACTCTAAAACAGATATAATTGTGATAAGACAGCATTTAATCTGTAATAAGCATTTTGCATATATTCTTGTTTACATGAGTGGTTCAAAGAAACAAAGACAGAAAAGCCAATGTCTCCATCTAGTGGTAAAACATGTATTGGATCTCATTTTAGCCATTAAATGACAGCGGTTTACGGTTAGGTTAATATAATGAAACTATATAAACTTGACAACATAACCAGATAATTTAAATGCATGCTTTGGCAAAGAGATTTAGTCCTACACAAAGTGATTGCATGTCTTATCATCATAAATTCCAATTGTCACATAACAAAATATTTATTATATATTTATTATGAATAATATTATGTCGTTAATGGCTGTTTGTTGCGGTGTAAATTATTTTAGAAATGAAAAGACGCAGCAAAAAGTGTCTCTTTTCTCAGCGCTGGTGAAGATTGACCAATCACAATAAGATGAGTGACAAGTTTGACCAATCACAATATTTTGTTGTAAAAACGGACCAATCAGAGTTTCTGTAGGGTACAAAAATACTTCTGATTTAACTGAAAGTGTTTCTGAAGCTCACGGAGCGGATTTTACAGATAAAATTAAAGGCCCTTAAAACTGAGGTCGTGTGGTTTTGCTGCGCCTTCTTTTGTCGTTAATGGATTTATATAAGTGTTATATAGTATATAATATATAGTACGTTAATAATTCATAACGTCGTGTTGATTTTAATTCAGGAGCAAATTACCTCACAAAATGGCGTTATCTAGAAAAATATGTTTGACTGTGCTGTCGTTGGTCACTTACGTCTGGATTTAAGTGGAATTTAAGTCTGAAGTCGACAGTTAATGAATTAAAGTCCAGGTTTAAGTCATTTTTTGAGACGTAGACTTTCATTACTTGAGTTTTCATCTCTGTTAATTATGCACTTCGCTTCTCTCTGCAGGGGTTGAATGCGCAGGCTACTAACGTTACAGGTCAGTAACATTTACAGTCACAGTATCAAACATCAAACAGTCCCATACCAGTTAATATGTTTATATCCTGTTACTGTAATACAATATGTAATGCTGTTTAAACTTAATGTCATACATTCTTCAATTAATAATTATTTCAATACATTAATTCATTACATTCAGACATTTTCTTTTAAGCATGTCAATAAATATTACTTAAATTATAATTTTATGATTATAAAATGTCCCAGCAGCCTCAGCCACGACAAGTGCTCTTTCAACTGAGTCTCAAACAAGTGAGTCTTTTTTTTTCATGGACGATTAAGTAAATGTGGTAATAGGAAAATGATATCTGTATTTTATTCATTTTATTGATAATGTGGTATATTGTAATAATAACTATGCTTATTTCATGTCAAATTCCAAGTATCAAACATCAGCATCTACATGTTAAATTTACATTGGGAGATAGGAAATAGTAACAATATTGTATTCATACAGATTACAGCATTTAAACATGTATTTTAATAATTCTTGCAGTGCAAAAATTTGACTATGCAAAAAAAAAAAAAAAAAAAGTTTTTCCTTTGTACATCTAAATATCCCAGCAGCTCCTGCCACTACAAGCTCTCCTTTAACTGAGTCTCAAACATCAGCTCCTTCAAGTGAGTATTTTTTAGTCATGGACAACAGAGTAAATGTATTAATTGAAGGAATATATCTGTATTTTATTCGTTTTTATTGTTAATGTGGTATATTGTAATAACTGCTTATTTCATGTCAAACATCAGCATCTACGTGTTAAATTTACATTGGGAGATAGGAAACAGTAACAATACAATATTGCATTCATACAGATTACAACAATTTAATGTATTATTTTTTTTCTTTGTACATCTAAATATGACAGCAGCTCCTGCCAGTACAAGCTCTCCTTCAACTGAGTCCCAAACACCAGCTCCTTCAAGTGAGTATTTTTATTCATGGACAACAGAGTAAATGTGTTAAACGGTGGGGTAAGTGATTTCTTGTAGCCAATGTTGATATTTCAAATCACCAAAACAAACACGCCCCTACCCCAAAAGGTTCTCGCCCCTATTTTGATAGCTCCGCCCCACACATACGTACGCAACCCAGGCAACGGTTAGTTCTGTGAAACAAAGCAAAACCAAAGTTACTCACCTATCAAGAAGAAACAATGCAACCTCAACGTCCAATTACAGGCCTTCCTGCTCCTTGAGTTCTGTCCAGCGCTGGAAAACTGATCCGATATTTACACGGGTCCTACTTCTTGCCTTATCGTAACACCGTGTCTACACGAGTGGTGCAGCGCGACAAAATACTATAGAACTCATTATAATCAGTGATGCTGTCTACACTGGATGTGGCGCAGTGCGGCACAACATGACAAATCCCTGACAGTAAACTGCTGCCGCGTTCTATTTATAATGTATTGACACAATTTCCAAATGATTTTCAATGGTCGCTTTGTCGCGTCCAGTGTAGACAGACTTTTTTATCCGCCATCTCTATCATTACCCTTACTGCTGATTGGCTACAAGTTTGTTTTGGTACTCGGCCCGACTCTGTTTTCTGAAGCGCTTTTGAAAAAGTACATACCCCACCTTTTAATAGAAAAATGATATCTGTATTTTATTCGTTTTTATTGTCAATGTGGTATATTGTAATAATAACGTCTCGGTTACGTACGTAACCCTCGTTCCCTGATGGAGGGAACGGAGACGTTACGTCGTGACGACATAGTGGATTTACTTGGAAGCCCCAATCATCTCTGACTAAGAGAAAACGCCAATGAATATTGGCTAGTGGAATTTGCATACCTGAGCCACTCCCCGTGCACACGGGTATAAATAGGCGACAGGTGCATCCACTCATCAGGTTTTACGCTGAGGAGCCGAGAACATGTCCCTGGCACCCAGCGATGGTTCAAGATTGTGGCATGGGGACATAACGTCTCCATTCCCTCCATCAGGGAACGAGGGTTACGTACGTAACCGAGACGTTCCCTATCTGTCGGTCACCACGAGTTATGTCGTGACGACATAGGGGTCCTATGGAAAGCGCCACAACCTGAACCCCGTCACGACCTTGTGGCATGCAGATGCTGACAAGCGAGCGCGTGACAGACAAATGCCATGCGAAAGGTCGCAACCTTCCCATCGCCCCAGCGCAAATTCGCTAACCTTGGTGCCCGCAGGGACCACTGAGTACATCGCTGCTGGAGATAGCCAAGCCGCTGTTCCTTACCCCAGAGTCGGAAGGGATTTCGACCTTCAATGAAAGATGCTTCACGTCTTTCCTGTTTGTTGTTACAGCTTGGCAGTTACGACGGGGAAGCGAGCCTTCCGGAGAAGGGCGCTACGGAGGCCACATCCTGCCCGAAGGGAGGTACCATGTGGAGACACTGATATGGACTGACCCAGGCCTGGGGCAGTACTACATACGACTGGACCCTGGGGCAGATCCTACCTAGGAGTAGGGAAGAGGGCTGCCAGCAGGGCCTGACAGAGAGCTCTGTCAAAGGGAAGACACGGGTTTACCGTGAGGGAAACCTTACCGTGGAAGAATACACATATGGGATTACCCGAAGGGAATCAAAGCCATACGGACACCTAGCCGAGAACAGGGGCTGACCGGAGACCCGGGCGAGCTAGCACAAGTACTGGGCCTGGCGTCAGACTGCTCCGCCCAGTCTGACTGCCGGGGGTGCTGGAGGAACTCCACCAGGGTTCGCCATCCGGGGAACTGAACTGGAGGAGAAAACAGGCGCTCGTATCCCCGGGTGAGGGGGAATGACGCAGCAAGCGTGACACCGGCCAGTTCTTCCCGCCCCTTACCTGTTACCCAACACATGGGAAAAAACTGGCTCAACGCAGAGACTGTAGAATCTCGCGAAGGTGTTCGGTGTTGCCCAGCCCGCAGCTCTACAGATGTCTGCCAGAGAGGCGCCGTGCGCCAACGCATAGGAGGAGGCAACACTCCGTGTGGAGTGAGCCCTCACCCCCATGGGGCACGGCTCGCCTTGGGATTGGTACGCCAAGGCGATGGCATCCACTATCCAGTGGGCCAACCTCTGCTTGGAGACAGCCTTTCCTTTCTGCTGACCACCGTAACAGACAAGGAGCTGCTCAGAGCTTCTGAAGCTCTGGGTGCGGTCCACGTATATGCGCAATGCACTTACGGGACACAGCAACGCCAAGGCTGGGTCTGCCTCCTCCGAAGGCAGTGCTTGCAGGTTCACCACCTGATCGCGGAAGGGCGTGGTGGGAACCTTGGGCACGTATCCAGGCCGGGGTCTCAGGACAATGTGAGAGTAGTCCGGCCCAAACACAAGGCACTCTTCGCTCACCGAAAATGCTTGGAGGTCCCTGACCCTCTTGATGGAAGTGAGCGCGGTCAGGAGCGCTGTCTTAGCCGACAGGTATTTCAGCTCGACTGAGTCCAGCGGCTCAAGGGGACCCCTCTGAAGTCCAGCCAGGACGATAGAGAGGTCCCAGGAGGGCCTCAGGGGTAGCCTAGGGGGATTCAACCTCCTGGCACCCCTCAGGAACCTCACGATGAGATCATGCTTTCCCAGGGACCAGCCGTCCACTGCATAGTGATGGGCCGCGATAGCGGCCACATACACTTTCAAGGTGGAGGGTGACAGCCTACGCTCCAACCTTTCTTGCAGGAAAGAAAGCACTACTCCAATCGTGCATCTTCGGGGGTCTTCTCGGCGAGAAGAACACCAGTTCGCGAACAGACTCCTCTTCAGTGCATAGGCTTGCCTTGTAGAAGGAGCTCTAGCCTGAGTGATGGTCTCTACCACCGCCTGTGGGAGACCACTCAAGTCTGCCACGTCCCATCCAGGAGCCACACATGGAGGTTCCACAGGTCTGGACGCGGGTGCCAAATGGTGCCGAGCCCCTGAGAAAGGAGGTCCTTCCTCAGAGGAATGGGCCAGGGAGGGGCTGTCGCAAGGAGAATGAGTTCGGGAAACCAGGTCCGGGTGGGCCAGAACGGCGCGACCAGCAGGACCTGCTCCTCGTCCTACCTGACCTTGCACAGTGTCTGTGCGATCAGGCTCACTGGGGGAAATGCATACTTGCATAGAGCCCGAGGCCAGCTGTGTGCCAGTGCGTCCGTGCCGAGGGTGCCCTCGGTCAGGGAGAAAAACAGCTGGCAGTGGGAGGACTCGCGGGAAGCAAACAGGTCTATCTGAGCTTCCCCGAATCGACTCCAGATCAGCCGGATCGTCTCGGGATGGAGTCGCCATTCTCCGGGGAAGTGAGCTGTCATGAGAGTGCATCGGCCGCACGATTGAGCTCCCCCGGAATATGGACAGCGTGCAGCGATTTGAGCCGCGTGTGACTCCAGAGGAGGAGATGGCGGGCGAGCTGTGACATGCGGCGTGATCGTATACCCCCCCATCCGGTTGATGTACGATACAGTCGCAGTGTTGTCCGTACGGACCAACACATGCTTGCCTAACAGCAATGGCCGAAACTGCCGCAAGGCTAGACACACTGCCAGCAGCTCTAGGCAGTTGATGTGCCAAAGCAGTCGAGGCCCCGTCCAGAGCCCCGAAGCTGCCTGCCCGTTGCATGTAGCGCCCTAGCCCGTGCTGAAGGCATCTGTTGTAACAACAACATGCCGAGACACTTGTTCTAAGGGCACCCCGGCCCGTAGAAAGGTAAGGTCCGTCCAGGGGCTGAAGGAGCGGCGACACTCCTGTGTGATGTTCACCCGAAGTGCACCGCGGCGCCATGCCCACCTCGGGACTCGGGAGTGCAACCAGTGCTGAAGTGGTCTCATATGAAGCAATCCGAGCGGCGTGACTGCAGCTGCAGATGCCATATGCCCCAGGAGCCTCTGAAACTGTTTCAGTGGAACCACAGTCCTGCCTCTGAAGGAACTCAGGCAGTTCAGCACTGATTGGGCACGCTCTTTCGTGAGGCGCGCCGTCATACTCACCGAGTCTATCTCCACACCAAGAAAAGAGATTCTCTGCACAGGGGAGAGCTTGCTCTTTTCCCAGTTGACCCGAAGCCCCAACTGGCTGAGGTGCCGAAGCACCAGGTCCCTGTGATCGCACAACTGTTCTCGCACGCGGGCCATGCTCGAGACAGTTGAGGATCCTGATGCCCACTTCCCGTAACGGGGCAAGGGCACCCTCCGCGACCTTCGTGAAGACACGGGGGGACAGGGAGAGCCCGAAGGGGAGGACCCTGTACTGCCATGCTCAACCCTCGGACGCAATCCCTAGGAACGGTCTGTGTCGCGGAAGGATCGAAACATGAAAGTAAGAATCCTTCAGGTCGATCGCTGCAAACCAATCCCGGGGCTGTATGCATTTGATCATGCGCCTGTGCGTCAACATCTTAAACGGGAGCCTGTGCAGGGCCCGATTCAGGAGTCGCAATCCAGGATTGGTCGAAAACCACCGCCTTCCTTGGGTACGATGAAATAAGGGCTGTAAAACCCCTGCCTCATCTCGGCTGGAGGGACCGGCTCGATTGCATCCTTGCCAGGAGGACAGCAATCTCCTCGCGCAAGACAGGAGCATTCCGAGCTGCCAACGCAGTCTCCTGGCGAACTGAATCGTGTAGCCGAGTCGAATTGTGTGCGTGAGCCAACGAGACGGGCTGGGCAGCGCAAGCCACGCCTCCAGACGCCGTGCAAGTGGCTCCAACGGCACAATCGACGTACCCGCAGTGGTGCAGCGAATGGGAGTAAGGCTGGATGGTACAGAAGGCCCTGCGTTCTGACTCATCCTCGCAGAACTCCCTGAGTTCCTGTAGGGACTGGCTAGAGGCACGTGGGGAGGCCCTGCCGTCCCCCAACCGCACTCTCTTGGCCGCTGGCAAGATGGGTCGTGGGCGAGAGTGAGGAGACAGTGCATCGTACACTGTCAGCCCGCGAGGCTGAAAACTCAGAGGAAAGGGAATTTGCTCTTTCTTTGACAATGTGGGCCCTTGAGCCAGCGGCGGAACAGAATGAATGATTCTCCCCCTGCCCTCCTTCGGGGGAAGGAGTGGCGCTGTCCTCGCCATCTCCTGAGATCAAGCAGCTTCCCACATCTCCGGGTTGCCTGTGTCAGGGCCACTTTATCGCCTCTCTGGACGATATCGGGGCCAGCTGGAACACAGGGGGCACCGCGCTCCTGCGAGAGGCTCGACGCGCCGGCCTACGATTCAGCACGGGGCGGAGCAGCTCTGGTGGACACAGGAGGGCGCCCACGGCGACAAGCAGACTGTGTCTTGCTCTGCGGCGGAGCGGTGCATCACGCCGGGGCAAGATGTGTTGCCTCGGTCTGCTTCTGTACTGCCGAGAACTGCTGGGCACAGTCCTCGACAGTGTCGCCGAACAGTCAAGCCTGGGAGACGAGAGCGTCGAGAAACCTCACTTTGTCGACTTCGCTCCTCTCAGCAAGGCTGAGCCATAGATGGCGCTCTTGGACAACACCTGTGGACATCACCTTCCCGAGGGACTGCGCTGTGACTTCCCTCGCCCGTAGGGCGAGGTCAGTCGCTGAGCGCAGTTCCTGCTTCAACCTCGGGTTGGTACTACCCTCGTGCATTTAATGCCTTGGCTTGTTGTGCTCGCAGGACAGCCTTGGCCTGCAGCGCAGAGGCGGCTTGGCCCGCCGCACTGTAAGCTTTGGCCACGAGAGCAGCCGTCAGTTTACAGGCTTTGGACGGGAGACGAGGACAATTCCTCCAAGTGGCGTCGTTTTGCAGGCACAAGTGCACTGCAACCGCACTCTCCACCTGGGGAATGTCAACGTACCCCGTAGCCGCCCCGCCATCGAGGGTAGCGAGGATGGAGGAGGCAGACGAGCCGCTTCTGGCCGTAAAAAGGGGCCGTCCACAACTTCATCAGCTCCTCGTGCACTTCCGGGAAGAAAGGAACCAGGGCAGGGCGTGGTCGCGAGCCACGGCCCGTGCCGAGGAGCTAATCATCTCACCGCGAGGGCTCGGGACTAGAAGGTGTGCACGCCTCCAGCCCCGATCTCGCGGCGGCCCGGGAAAGCACGGCCGTCAACTCTGGGTCCGATTCGGCGGCGGCTGCGACACCCGAGGGGTGCAGCTCAGCCGAATCTTCATCCTCAGAGGACGATTGCCCATCCTCCGATGCCGCGATCGACATCTGATCCTCTATCGGCGCGCCGAATGAAACGCTGGGCACGCCGTAAGACGGCACAGCAGAATCACCGGGGAGCCGCACAGAACAGCTGCTGCGGGAGGAGTGAAAGGTCCGTGGGGACTGGCCCGGCGGAAAGCTCTCACTGTAACCCTCAGATCGCCCAGAGCACTAGCCGATGGTTCTCTGCTCGTGGCCCCGTGAGGAGAGAGAGGCGCGATCGCAGCGCTGTCATGGTTACACGCTCAGAACGAACGCATAAACCATCCACGAACGCAGCTTCAGCATGCTGGATGCCCAGACACTGAAGACAACGATTGTGGCTGTCGACGGAGGATAGGAAACGACTGCAACCAAGAGGACACGGCTGGAACAGCGTCTTTGCTCTTTTAGGAAATCTGCTCTTTTAGTTGAAGTGCCCAGGGGAATTGCTGCAGACAGGGACACCGCTGTTCTCACTGTAACGCCAACCAGAACAGCTTCCAGACAGATGATGAATGGCTTTGTGGAGATCAACACGTTCATCCACTCGGCTCCGAAGCAAAAATCTGATGAGTGGATGCACCTGTCGCCTATTTATACCCGTGTGCACGGGGAGTGGCTCAGGTATGCAAATTCCACTAGCCAATATTCATTGGCGTTTTCTCTTAGTCAGAGATGATTGGGGCTTCCAAGTAAATCCCCTATGTCGTCACGACATAACTCGTAGTGACCGACAGATAGGGAACTGTGCTTATTTCATGTCAAATTCCAAGTATCAAACATCAGCATCTACGTGTTAAATTTACATCGGGAGATAGGAAATAGTAACAATATTCTATTCATACAGATTACAGCAATTTAATGTATTTTAATAATTCTTGCAGTGCAAAAATTTGACTATGCAAAAAAAACAAAAACAAAACAACATTTTTTTTTTCTTCGTACATCTAAATATCCCAGCAGCTCCTGCAATTACAAGCTCTCCTTCAACTGAGTCTCAAACATCAGCTCCTTCAAGTGAGTATTTTTATTCATGGTCGATTAAGTAAATGTGTTAATAGAAAAAATATATCTGTATTTTATTCGTTTTTATTGTTAATGTGGTATATTGTAATAACTGCTTATTTCATGTCAAATCCAAAGTATCAAACATCAGCATCTACGTGTTAAATTTACATTGGGATATGGGAAATAGTAACAATATTGCATTCATTTAATTAAATTAAATTAATTTTAATATTTCTTGAAGTGCTAAAAATTTGCCTATGCAAAAAAAAAAATATAGATATTTTTTTTTTCTCTTCGTACATCTAATATTCCAGCAGCTCCTGTAAATACAAGCTCTCCTTCAACTGAGTCTGAAATATCAGCTCCTTCAGGTGAGTATTTTTATTCATGGACGATTAAGTAAATGTGTTAATAGAAAAATGATATCTGTATTTTATTAGTTTTTATTGTTAATGTGGTATATTGTAATAACTGTGCTTATTTCATGTCAAATCCCAAGTATTTTTTTACATCGGGAGATAGGAAATAGTAACAATACAATATTGCATTCATACAGATTACAGCAATTTAATGTATTTTAATAATTCTCGCAGTGTAAAATTTGATTGTATGTAAAAAAAATCAAGTTTTTTTTCTTCATGCATCAAGATGTCACAGCAGCTCCTACCACTACAAGCGCTCCTTCAACTGAGTCTCAAACATCAGCTCCTTCAAGTGAGTATTTTTATTTATGGACAACTGAGTAAATGTGACCCTGGACCACAAAACCAGTCATAAGGGTCAATTTTTTTAAAATTAAGATTTATGCACCATATGAAAGCTGAATAAATAAGCTTTGTATTGATGAATGGTTTGCTAGGATAGGACAATATATGGCCGAGATACAACTATTTGAATATCTGGAATCTGAGAGTGGCAAAAAAAATCTAAATATTGAGAAAATCACATTTAAAGTTGTCCGAATGAAGTTCTTAGCAATGCATATTAATAATCAAAAATTAAGTTTTTATATATTTACGGTAGGAAATTTTCAAAATATCTTCATGGAACATGATCTTTACCTAATATCCTAATGATTTTTGGCATAATTTTTTTTTGATAATTTTGACCCATACAATGGGTTGGCTATTGCTACAAATATACCCGTGCGACTTAATATAGGTTTTGTGGTCCAGGGTCACAAATGTGGTAATAGGAAAATTATATCTGTATTTTATTCATATTATTGATAATGTGGTATATTGTAATAATAACTGCTTATTTCATGTCAAATCCCAAGTATCAAACATCAGCATCTACGTGTTAAATTTACATTGGGATATAGGAAATAGTAACAATATTGCGTTCATTTAATTAAATTAAATTAATTTTAATATTTCTTGCAGTGCAAAAATTTGACTATGCAAAAAAAAAAAAAAAAAATTTTTTTTTTTCTCTTCGTACATCTAAATATTCCAGCAGCTCCTGTAAATACAAGCTCTCCTTCAACTGAGTCTGAAATATCAGCTCCTTCAGGTGAGTATTTTTATTCATGGACGATTAAGTAAATGTGTTAATAGAAAAATGATATCTGTATTTTATTAGTTTTTATTGTTAATGTGGTATATTGTAATAACTGTGCTTATTTCATGTCAAATCCCAAGTATCAAACATCAGCATCTACGTGTTAAATTTACATCGGGAGATAGGAAATAGTAACAATACAATATTGCATTCATACAGATTACAGCAATTTAATGTATTTTAATAATTCTCGCAGTGTAAAATTTGATTGTATGTAAAAAAAATCAAGTTTTTTTTCTTCATGCATCAAGATGTCACAGCAGCTCCTACCACTACAAGCGCTCCTTCAACTGAGTCTCAAACATCAGCTCCTTCAAGTGAGTATTTTTATTTATGGACAACTGAGTAAATGTGACCCTGGACCACAAAACCAGTCATAAGGGTCAATTTTTTTTAAATTAAGATTTATACACCATCTGAAAGCTGAATAAATAAGCTTTGTATTGATGAATGGTTTGCTAGGATAGGACAATATATGGCCGAGATACAACTATTTGAATATCTGGAATCTGAGAGTGGCAAAAAGAATCTAAATATTGAGAAAATCACATTTAAAGTTGTCCGAATGAAGTTCTTAGCAATGCATATTAATAATCAAAAATTAAGTTTTTATATATTTACGGTAGGAAATTTTCAAAATATCTTCATGGAACATGATCTTTACCTAATATCCTAATGATTTTTGGCATAATTTTTTTTTGATAATTTTGACCCATACAATGGGTTGGCTATTGCTACAAATATACCCGTGCGACTTAATATAGGTTTTGTGGTCCAGGGTCACAAATGTGGTAATAGGAAAATTATATCTGTATTTTATTCATATTATTGATAATGTGGTATATTGTAATAATAACTGCTTATTTCATGTCAAATCCCAAGTATCAAACATCAGCATCTACGTGTTAAATTTACATTGGGATATAGGAAATAGTAACAATATTGCGTTCATTTAATTAAATTAAATTAATTTTAATATTTCTTGCAGTGCAAAAATTTGACTATGCAAAAAAAAAAAAAAAAATTTTTTTTTTTTCTCTTCGTACATCTAAATATTCCAGCAGCTCCTGTAAATACAAGCTCTCCTTCAACTGAGTCTGAAATATCAGCTCCTTCAGGTGAGTATTTTTATTCATGGACGATTAAGTAAATGTGTTAATAGAAAAATGATATCTGTATTTTATTAGTTTTTATTGTTAATGTGGTATATTGTAATAACTGTGCTTATTTCATGTCAAATCCCAAGTATCAAACATCAGCATCTACGTGTTAAATTTACATCGGGAGATAGGAAATAGTAACAATACAATATTGCATTCATACAGATTACAGCAATTTAATGTATTTTAATAATTCTCGCAGTGTAAAATTTGATTGTATGTAAAAAAAAATCGTTTTTTTTCTTCATGCATCAAGATGTCACAGCAGCTCCTACCACTACAAGCGCTCCTTCAACTGAGTCTCAAACATCAGCTCCTTCAAGTGAGTATTTTTTTTTATGGACAACTGAGTAAATGTGACCCTGGACCACAAAACCAGTCATAAGGGTCAATTTTTTTAAAATTAAGATTTATACACCATCTGAAAGCTGAATAAATAAGCTTTGTATTGATGAATGGCTTGCTAGGATAGGACAATATATGGCCGAGATACAACTATTTGAATATCTGGAATCTGAGAGTGGCAAAAAAAATCTAAATATTGAGAAAATCACATTTAAAGTTGTCCGAATGAAGTTCTTAGCAATGCATATTAATAATCAAAAATTAAGTTTTTATATATTTACGGTAGGAAATTTTCAAAATATCTTCATGGAACATGATCTTTACCTAATATCCTAATGATTTTTGGCATAATTTTTTTTTGATAATTTTGACCCATACAATGGGTTGGCTATTGCTACAAATATACCCGTGCGACTTAATATAGGTTTTGTGGTCCAGGGTCACAAATGTGGTAATAGGAAAATTATATCTGTATTTTATTCATATTATTGATAATGTGGTATATTGTAATAATAACTGCTTATTTCATGTCAAATCCCAAGTATCAAACATCAGCATCTACGTGTTAAATTTACATTGGGAGATAGGAAATAGTAACAATATTGTATTCATACAGATTACTGCAATTTTATGTACTTTAATCATTCTCTCGGTGCAAAAATGTGACTGTTTGCAAAAAAAATCTCTTTTTTTTTCTTTGTACATCTAAATATTACAGCAGCTCCTGCAACTACAATCTCTCATTCAAATGAGTCTCAAACATCAGCTCCTTCAAGTGAGTATTTTTATTCATGGACATCTGAGTAAATGTGTTAATAGTAGTGCTGTCAAAAAAGCAAATTTTTTCAGTTTAACGAAACGCCATTAACACAGCGGGGTCTAATGCAATTCTGTGATGCATTTATTCAGTTAAGTCAAATGAAGTTAACAAAAAGGCGAGTTGTGGAAACTGTACGTGCTCTTCAATACACGCACATAGTGCGAAAGAAACTGCATGCAATGTTGTGATCATAAGTGTTATGCTGCCATAAAACTGTGCATGCATGTAATATGTTATATATGAGCAGGGCACGAATTGAGGGGGGATGCGGGGGGATGGCATCCCCCTGGTCGAAAAAAATGACAAAAAGCATCCCCTCTGTAAAACGACCATCCCCCTTACCATCCCCTTTGGATTATTAATTTGGTGTATTAAGTAAAACATATCATGCACGTGAAATGTTAAAATTCTCTACTTATGATCATTTACGAACTAAATAACGGCGATTGGCCAATCAGAATCTTGTAACAAGCTGCGCACAAGCGGAAGCAATTTCGTCATTTTTCACGCAAAATGGTTCAAGTGCAACTTTTGAAGTTCTTTAAAAAGAAGACAACAGAAGGTATGATTTTTCCTTGATTAGAATTTAAAGAGATTCTCCTGGCATAATGTATTTGTGACTGTGAGGGACTGAGAGACGATAGGAGAGCTGATATTATCCAACTTTGAGAAAAAAAACACGTCTTGAGACTCCAAAAGCATTCACTGCGCGATGAAGCTCATTAGAATACAGTTAGAATGCCCTTATAATTCCAGCAATGAAACAACAATTACCCGTGTATGAATTTTTACGTTTTTATTTTCATTGCACAGGCAATGTACTTTTCTGTATATCAGCACATGTGCGCGAGGCCGCAAGCACAAATGTGCTATTCGTTTTATACAACAGTGCATAGCAACATGGTGTTTCATTCCGTGAATGAATCAGTTTTTGAACAAATCGAGTGAGCCAGTGATTCAACGGTCCATTCAGATGGTCTCACTTGTTTAGTTTCTTTTGAATCAGCCGTTTTGAAAGAATTGTTTGATTTGAATGATTCAGTAAGTCATTTAAACAGGGACTTGCTGCCACCTACTGGTGGTTTTATTGTCATATTTATTTATCCATGACGGACCTAAACCAGCCAAGGTGCCAGCACAAAAACACATTCATATTCAAATATTTTTTATTATCAATATTGACCAAAATTCCTCTATTTCAGGCCCCAGAAGGAAAAAAAAACGTATAAATAATAGTTCATTTAATAAGGATCATTTTTCAATAAATAGAAACCTTTTTAAAAATGAGACCAATTTTGTAATCATTGTGTAAAATTAGCTACCCACCCCTCCTCCCCCCCGACCACACCATCCCCCCTGACATTGTTTTTACAATTCGACCACTGTATATGAGTTACATTAAGGCCCAATCCCATTTCTACCCCTTAGCCCTTCCCCCTCCGTTTTGCACGTTCAAGTGAAGGGGTAGGGGTATCTCGATTCTCTTTTGGTTGGAGGGGTAAGGGGAAGGGCCAGATAGCCCTTCAAATGAAGATTTTTCAGGGCCACACTACAAACGAAGGGGTATGAATCATCTTAGCGTAAACCGGCTGCAGCGGCAACATGGCTGCCCGAGCGAACAAAAATACATAAATGTAAGCATTATTGGCATTAATAAAGACTTTAATGAAAAGTAATCATTTGTTTTATGTTACTTTCAATCGTGAGTTCATATTTACGGTCATGTTATTCAAAGAAATGTTTGCAAAAAATCGCTAAAGTTTCCTAACGTCATATCATTACTGACTGCACGAGTGCCACAACATATTTTCATGTCTGATCAGGGCGATAACCACCATAGACATTGAGGGGCTAGTTCCCCCAATAATTAGAAATCGCTAAACCTTTTTCTCAAATATATATATATATATATATACAGTGCACAGCATAAATGAGTACACCCCCTCTAATACTTAACAAATTCAGCAAATACTCTTTACTTAGATGACACATTAGGGTTCTTTGGAGATATAATGTTCCAACAAGCCTGCTTGATCAATTACCAAAGAAGAATGTCAAAATGATTCATCAAAATAAAGTTTTCTTATCAAAGTGATAAAATGTTGTGTTGCAAAAATGAGTACACCCTCCTGAAAGTTTCTAAAAAAAATGTTTAAGGCTATTTTTGATCAACAGGTGAGTATATTGAACCAAAACTTTTAAAGACCAGTAATTTTCTGACAATTAAAAGTGTTACATAGTCCTCTGAATCATACTCCGACTTAATGCTGGCAGCAGTGGAACCAGTTGGGAGAGAACTACTAGGTGACTTATTTCTTAGCATAAAAGAGGACAATGGTACAAGAGGAATACCAAATTATTGTTTTAAGTGTCAAAATATAGCAGAAGTAGCACAGACATTCAAAAACAATGGACTTGTGACAAGGCTCCTGAAATAATCAGGTCTTTACTTTAAGTTTTCATTTAGTGATGAATGAATTTTTGCTAGAAAAAGAGCAGGAGAAATAACATGCAAGTGTCTCAGAGCCGGCAAAAGCTATGAAAAGAGTGACACTTTATCTCACAGAGTATGACGCAGCCTGCAGAAGTGACATGCATGGTTGTTGTCACCACTAGAATCACCCTACTGTAGCCAAAGCAAAATAAACTCATTTAACCTCTTCCAAGGCCCATATCTACAAAATAGAGACTTCTGGGAATCCATACTCTGGTCTCAAGAGACCAAGTCAATCATTTCAGATCCAAAAGCATCCAAAATGTTGTGGTGTTGCTAGAGGAGGAGTACAGTGAGAAGTGTTTGGTACCCACAGTGACATTCAGTGCTAGTAAAGCTCTTGTATAGGGATGAATGAGTGCTGAAGGTGTGAGGGAGTTGTGCTTTATCAACGCTGTCATGAATTCACACACTACTGTGTGATGGAATACAAAAACTTGAAACAGAAGATGCTACCCTCCCCTCATTCCCTGCATTATTGGGCATTTTTTCAGCATGACAATGAAGATATTCATTCTCCCAAGGTGAAAATCCTTCAGTGGACATGTATTTCACTCAATCTTAGCACTCTTGAGCAGCTGTGGGGGATTCTGTAGAGACGAGCTGAGCAAAACTTGCCATTAAAGACCAGAGCATTTAAGGAGGTCGTCCTCCAGGAGTTAAACAGGACAGATGTGAAAATGTGTCATGAACTTGTACACTCAATGCCAAGAAGGGTCAGAGCAGTATACTTAAAGTTCTGGAGGACATACTAAGTACTAGAATATTATACATTTGCTGAATTAAATCTAGAGTGTACTCATTTCTGCAGTCCTTCATTTAAACTAAATTGGCTAATTTACTTATATTAAAGAAAATGTTGGCATATATTTTGTTGTTTTTATTAAGTATATGTTTAATACATTTCAATTTTGCCATCTTTCCGTTAATTATATTTGTGATCATTAAGAAAATACATATTTTATATTTATTCAGATGGGGGTGTACTCATTTATGCTGTGCACTGTATATATAGAGAGAGAGAGAAGTGTATGTGCGTCTGTGCATCTCTCTTTACAATGAGCGAGTATAACGTTATTTCAAAAACAGAGATTTTATCCTCTCATTGCTGGAAAATACAATGAAGTGATTCAGTATTTAAACTGTTATTAATAAAAAGTTGTGGGGCAGCGTTGACAAGTTTCTTTGCTCCTGGATGTGAGCTGCGCGATCTCCGATGTGTGTGTGTGCGTGTCAGTAAGCAGCGTATTAATATAGAATGGTAATTAAAGTCTCTAACGCAGTTTCACACCGCACGCGTAAGCAGAGCGTGAGCAGTGCAGAAGTGGTGCGTATGCAGAGCAGGAGCAGCGCGCGCCCATTGTGCTTTCATACTGGCAGCATTTGTCGCGCGCAGCTGAACCGTGGCTTGTACTGCAATACAGACGAGTATCGTCATTTCTGTCATATTTTCCAACATTCTCCTCCGAACACTGTGTGCCATGTGCTTTGATGTAGATGTCTGCATTCCCGTGGCTGTCCCGCGGGACCCGACCAGATTTCTTGCGACGCGGGATTAAATTCCCGAATAAAACACGGCAGCGGTCGGTAACTCTGGTGCAATTTGAACGGGAGTGGGCGGTCTAACAATATCCCGTTCCCGACGTCCTTTCAGAACAGCATATGTGCGCTTTATTCAAGCACTGGTACAGCCTGCACTCACTGTTATGCACGCACTGCACGCATGAACCAGTGCTTCGTTTTATTTGCGAGGTCTGTGCGCAGTAGAGGTCTTCACGGAGGACCCGAGACCCGAGGACCCGGGACCCGGGTCTTTTTAACATTGTGCGTAATACCCGAGTCGATCGGAGAACACCGCACCCGCGAGTGATCAGTGTCAGTCAGCATGCATGTGTTTTGTAACTTGCAGTTTGTAAAATTAGGATGAGAAAAGTGTGAGCGGAAAATAAGGTGGAAGAAGAAAAAACACGCGTTACCTCAGCCGCCAGAAACCTTCCCGGAGGTGCATGAGGAGCTGACGAAGTTGTGGATGGCCCCTTTCACGGCCAGAAGCCACTCGTCTGTCTCCTCCGTCCTCACTACCCTCGACGGCGGGGCTGCCAGGGGGTACGCGGGCATTCCCCAGGTGGAGAGAGCAGTCGCGGTGCACTTGTGCCCGTGAAACGCCGCCACTTGGAGGAATCGTCCGCGTCTCCCGTCCAAAGCCTGTAAGCTGACGGCTGCTCTGGCAGCCAAAGCTTATAGTGCTGCGGGCCAGGCAGCCTCTGCCCTGCATGCCATGGCGATCCTGCAGGTTCACCAAGCCAAGGCACTCAAACAAATGCACAAGGGTAGTTCCGACCCGGGGTTGATGCAGGAGCTGCGCACAGCGACTGACCTCGCTCTATGAGCGACGAAAGTCACGGCGCGGTCCCTCGGGAAGGTGATGTCCACTATGGTGGTCCAGGAGCGCCATCTCTGGCTCAACCTGGCGGAGATGAAGGACGTCGACAAAGCACACTTTCTCGACGCCCCCATCTCCCAGGCTGGGCTGTTCGGCGACACTGTCGAGGGCTTTGCCCAGCAGTTCTCGGCAGTGCAGAAGCAGACCGAGGCGATCCAGCACATCCTGCCACGGCGGGATGCTCCGGCAGCGGCGGCTGCCCCTAGGACCAGACCTCTGTCTGCTCGTCGCCGTGGACGCCCTCCTGCGTCCTCCAGAGCTGCTCCGCCCCATGCTGAAGCGGAAGATAGACCGGCGCGTCGAGCCTCTCGCAGGAGCGCGACGTTCCCCGCGTCCCATCCGGGCCCCAAGTCGTCCAGGAAGTCGACGAAGCGGCCCTGACGCGGGCAACCCGGAGATGTTGGAGTTTGCTCTTTCTCAGGAGACGACGAGGACAGCGTCGCTCCTTCCCCCGGTGGAGGGCCGGGTGGAGAATCTTATGTTCCCGTTTATTTCTGTTCCGCCGCTGGCCCAAGGGTCAGCGGCACCCACATTTTCAAAGAAAGAGCAATTTCCTTTTCCTCCGGGTTTTCAGGTCCACGGGTCGACAGTGTGCGACGCATTGCCTCCTCACTCTCGCCCGCGACCCATTTTGCCAGCGGCCAAGAGAGCGCGGTTCGGGGACGCAGTGCCTCCCCACGCACCTCTAGCCAGTCCCCTTTGGGACCCAGGGAGTTCCGCGTGGATGCTGCAGAACGCGCTGCCTTCTGTACCATCCAGCTCTACTCCCCTTCGCTGCACCACCGCAGCTACATCGATTGTACCGTTGGAGCCACTTGCACGGCGTCTGGAAGCGTGGCTGGCGCTGCCCAGCCCGTCTCGCTGGCTCACGCGTACAATTCGACTCGGCTACGCGATTCAGTTCGCCAGGCGACCTCCCAAGTTCAGCGGCGTTCTCGAGACTTCGGTGAAAGCTCGGAACGCTCCTGTCTTGCGCGAGGAGATTGCTGTCCTCCTGGCAAAGGATGCAATCGAGCTGGTCCCTCCAGCCGAGATGAGGCAGGGGTTTTACAGCCCTTACTTCATCGTACCCAAGAAAGGCGGTGGTCTTCGACCAATCCTGGATTTGCGACTCCTGAACCGGGCCCTGCACAGGCTCCCGTTCAAGATGTTGACGCACAGGCATATGATCAAATGCATACAGCCCCGGGATTGGTTTTCAGCGATCGACCTGAAGGATGCTTACCGCGGTCACGCCGCTCGGATTGCTTCATATGAGACCACTTCAGCACTGGTTACACTCCCGAGTCCCGAGGTGGGCATGGCGCCGCGGTGCACTTCGGGTGAACATCACACAGGAGTGTCGCCGCTCCTTCAGCCCCTGGACAGACCTTGCCTTTCTACGGGCCGGGGTGCCCTTAGAACAAGTGTCTCGGCATGTTGTTGTCACAACAGATGCCTCCAGCACGGGCTGGGGCGCTACATGCAACGGGCAGGCAGCCTCGGGGCTCTGGACGGGGCCTCGACTGCTTTGGCACATCAACTGCCTAGAGCTGCTGGCAGTGCATCTAGCCTTGCGGCAGTTTCGGCCACTGCTGTTAGGCAAGCATGTGTTGGTCCGTACAGACAACACTGCGGCTGTGTCGTATATCAACCGGATGGGGGGTATACGATCGCGCCTCATGTCACAGCTCGCCCGCCATCTCCTCCTCTGGAGTCACACGCGGCTCAAATCGCTGCGCGCTGTCCACATTCCGGGGGAGCTCAATCATGCGGCCGACGCGCTCTCACGACAGCTCACTTTCCCCGGAGAATGGCGACTCCATCCCGAGACGATCCGGCTGATCTGGAGTCGATTCGGGGAAGCTCAGGTAGACCTGTTTGCTTCCCGCGAGTCCTCCCACTGCCAGTTGTTTTTCTCCCTGACCGATGGTACCCTCGGCACGGACGCACTGGCACACAGTTGGCCTCGGGCTCTATGCAAGTATGCATTTCCCCCCGTGAGCCTGCTCGCACAGACACTGTGCAAGGTCAGGGAGGACGAGGAGCAGGTCCTGCTGGTCGCGCCGTTCTGGCCCACCCGGACCTGGTTTCCCGAACTCATTCTCCTCGCGACAGCCCCTCCCTGGCGCATTCCTCTTAGGAAGGACCTCCTTTCTCAGGGGCTCGGCACCATTTGGCACCCGCATCCAGACCTGTGGAACCTCCATGTGTGACTCCTGGATGTAACGCGGCAGACTTTAGTGGTCTCCCACAGGCGGTGGTAGAGACCATCACTCAGGCTAGAGCTCCTTCTACAAGGCAAGCCTATGCACTGAACTGGAGTCTGTTCGCAAACTGGTGTTCTTCTCGCCGAGAAGACCCCCGAAGATGCACGATTGGAGTAGTGCTTTCTTTCCTGCAAGAAAGGTTGGAGCGTAGGCTGTCACCCTCCACCTTGAAAGTGTATGTGGCCGCTATCGCGGCCCATCACGATGCAGTGTACGGCCGGTTCCTGGGAAAGCATGATCTCATCGTGAGGTTCCTGAAGGGTGCCAGGAGGTTGAACCCCTCTAGGCCACCCCTGATGCCCTCCTGGGACCTCTCTATCGTCCTGGCTGGACTTCAGTGGGGTCCCTTTGAGCCGCTGGACTCAGTCGAGCTGAGATACCTGTCGGCTAAGACAGCGCTCCTGACCGTGCTCACTTCCATCAAAAGGGTCGGGGACCTCCAAGCATTTTCGGTGAGCGAAGAGTGCCTTGTGTTCGGGCCGGACTACTCTCACGTTGTCCTGAGACCCCGGCCTGGATACGTGCCCAAGGTTCCCACCACGCCCTTCCGCGATCAGGTGGTGAACCTGCAAGCACTGCCTTCGGAGGAGGCAGACCCAGCCTTGGCGTTGCTGTGTCCCGTAAGAGCTTTACGCATATACGTGGACCGCACCCGGAGCTTCAGAAGCTCCGAGCAGCTCCTTGTCTGTTATGGAGGTCAGCAGAAAGGGAAGGCTGTCTCCAAGCAGAGGTTGGCCCACTGGATAGTGGATGCCATCGCCTTGGCGTACCAATCCCAAGGCGAGCCGTGCCCCATGGGGGTGAGGGCTCACTCCACACGGAGTGTTGCCTCCTCCTATGCTTTGGCGCACGGCGCCTCTCTGGCAGACATCTGTAGAGCTGCGAGCTGGGCGACACCGAACACCTTCGCAAGATTCTACAATCTTCGCGTTGAGCCAGTTTCTTCCCGTGTGTTGGGGAACAGGTAAGTAGCGGGAAGAACTGGCCGGTGTCACGCTTGCTGCGCCATTCCCCCTCACCCGGGCATACGAGCGCCTGTTTTCTCCTCTAGTTCAGTTCCCCGGACGGCGAACCCTGGTGGAGTTCCTCCAGCACCCCCGGCAGTCAGACTGGGCGGAGCAGTCTGACGCCAGGCCCAGTACTTGTGCTAGCTCGCCCGGGTCTCCGGTCAGCCCCTGTACTCGGCTAGGTGTCCGTATGGCTTTGATTCCCTTCGGGTAATCCCATATGTGTATTCTTCCACGGTAAGGTTTCCCTCACGGTAAACCCGTGTCTTCCCTTTGACAGAGCTCTCTGTCAGGCCCTGCTGGCAGCCCTCTTCCCTACTCCTAGGTAGGATCTGCCCCAGGGTCCAGTCGTATGTAGTACTGCCCCAGGCCTGGGTCAGTCCATATCAGTGTCTCCACATGGTACCTCCCTTCGGGCAGGATGTGGCCTCCGTAGCGCCCTTCTCCGGAAGGCTCGCTTCCCCGTCGTTACTGCCAAGCTGTAACAACAAACAGGAAAGACGTGAAGCATCTTTCATTGAAGGTCGAAATCCCTTCCGACTCTGGGGTAAGGAACAGCGGCTTGGCTATCTCCAGCAGCGATGTACTCAGTGGTCCCTGCGGGCACCAAGGTTAGCGAATTTGCGCTGGGGCGACGGGAAGGTTGCGACCTTCGCATGGCATTTGTCTGTCACGCGTTCTCTTGTCAGCATCTGCATGCCACAAGGTCGTGACGGGGTTCAGGTTGTGGCGCTTTCCATAGGACCCCTATGTCGTCACGACATAACTCGTAGTGACCGACAGATAGGGAACGTCTCGGTTACGTACGTAACCCTCGTTCCCTGATGGAGGGAACGGAGACGTTATGTCCCCATGCCACAATCTTGAACCACCGCTGGTTGCCTGGGACTCTGTCTCGGCTCCTCAGTGGAAAACCTGATCAGTGGATGCACCTGTCACCCTTTTATACCCGTATGCACGGGGAGGGGCTCAGGTATGCAAATTCCACTAGCCAATATTCATTGGCGTTTTCTCTTTACAGAGATGATTGGGGCTTCCAGGTAAATCCCCTATGTCGTCACGACATAACATCTCCGTTCCCTCCATCAGGGAACGAGGGTTACGTACGTAACCGAGACGTTTTGTTTATATTTTGCTTAGCCTATCATTTTAAATGACAGATGTCGAATTTATTTTAGTGATGTTCATTTCGGTTATTTTTCCTAACCGACAACCGATGCTCGTTAACCGATTATTAACCGTTAACCGACAAGATTATTTTAAATTAGAACAGAATTAAATTAGAAAGAATAAGTGTCTGTGACCCGTTAAAAATACTAACATTTGTTTTCCGGGGATTTATTTTACATGCGCAAAAAGCAGCAAACAACAGAACATGAGGATTCACATGGTCATATCATATCACATCAGCGGAGAAAAACATAATAAAGCTTGGCTCTAATGTGTGTGTGTGTGTGTGTGTGTATATATATAAATATATATATAGCCTATATATATACTATTATAACGAATAAATAGGCCTATACGAGAAATATATTTTCACTTACATAATAATTTAAGAAAACAAAAGAAAAACTGCAAGTAGCCTATGCAGAGTTTCGGTTCATTTTTGTGCTGCGCGAAATGAAAGCAGACGGCAGAAAGCGGCATGCTATGTTTTTAGGCTTATTTTACAAAAGCGCAAAGATTCGTTTTTATTGTGAATGCACACAAATAAAAGAAAACCTTTTACAATTCCGATTATCTTCATGAATAAAAGGAGTATTTGCTTC
This sequence comes from Schizothorax lantsangensis, assembly GCA_027422415.1. Classification (NCBI taxonomy): domain Eukaryota; kingdom Metazoa; phylum Chordata; class Actinopteri; order Cypriniformes; family Cyprinidae; genus Schizothorax; species Schizothorax lantsangensis. The sequence continues at coordinate 9,765,481 of CM049854.1, read as the reverse complement.
CACTGTTGGAAGGGAAAAATAATCAAGCACACACAGTTAAGCATTCTACCTTGACAATGCAGCCTGTTCATTATCATTATAAAAAACAATCAGTCAAACATATGGAAAAAAAACACACTGCTCAGTTTAAATATGTAGTAAAATCTGTGCCGTTACGCGTTATCACCGTACCGCCGTGAAGTTATGCAAAACATTTTGTTTTACGTGGATATTGGAACGCGAGTGAAGCAGGCCTACATAAAAGGTAAATAATATTTTGGCATTCAAATACATCGCGAATACAGAAACATTTGATTTTGTGTCGAACGAGAGACCCAACATTGGTTTCAGTTTTGTTTTAGCCTAAATTAATTTGTTTTGGTTTGTCGTTATTTTTAATTCCTGTTCTTTTCTAAATAGCCTACTGTTAATTGAAAGGATTTGTTGTGGAGTGAGGGGAATTAAAATAGCCTAGCTATGTTTACAGTGTTTATTATAATGCTTGCAATTCGCTTATGCCTATTTCTGAATTAAATAATAAAATGCGACTTATAGGTGACTTATGTTCTTTTTTCTCTCTCTCTAAAAAAATATTTTTTTATATGCGTAGCTTATTTTAACCATGCAGCAAACCTTTTAAAATATGTTTATAAATTACTGAAAAAAAAAACAAATAAATAAGTGACTTTAAACCGTTTAACTGATTGTATTAATCGGTCAAACTTCTAAACTACTGTGTTTACAGCAAGATGTTAAACGAATTTAGTATTTTGACAAGACAAATAAAATTATAAAATTATATATAAAAATCCTCTGTGGCACTTGTTCCTATTGTGTTGTAAAGGTTAAACAAATTGTATCCTGAGTATCCTGACAAGACGAATAAAAATAAGGAATACAATTTGTGTACATATTTATTTTTTTCCTACTGTGTTGCAGCAAAACATTTTGCTGTCAATAAAAGACTCTTGACAAGACGAATAAAATAACAAATATAATTTTGTGCAGACTACACTTTTATTTGTTAGCCTATCTCTCTTTCTTTCAGTAGAGGAAATTTAAATGTGTGATTCTGGAAACGAGATCTAAATTTAGCGGGAACGGTCAGGTCGGGAAGAAAATTATTCAAAGCGGACAGCGGGTGAACAAAGACTGAATATATCGCAGGAGCGGGTGGGTGCGGAATAAAACCTCACGGGAGTTGGACTTAAAAAACAGTCCCGCGCAGACCTCTACTTTGATGTATGATATGGCCAGCATACTCTGTGATGCGACAGTGTCCCCCTCCCACACACATATGTAAATAACATATATTATATATAGGTAGTTTACACAGTAAACTTGAGCCAAGTTTTCAAGATGTGTATATGAATCCCTTTGAAGATCTGGCCCTTCGCACATTTTGTATGAGGAATATTAATTTTTGCCATCTAACAGAAGGCTTAGAGTTGCATATGCTAGATTGAATTGGCTATGTTATGTAAATCTTTGGTGTATCAGTCTGTAAAATTAATAAATCAAAATTGGGGTTCAAATAGGCCTCTGGGCTCTGGAAAATAGAAAGGACTCACTATTCAAATGCACTGTAGCCGTGTGTTTATGTATATACTGTTGTTTTTTGTATTAGGTGCGTCTATTGTATTGTTTGTTTAGTAATTATCGATGTGAATTGATGTGAGACACACGCTGTGAGATCCAAGACAAATTTGGGAAAGAATTCCAACAATAAAGTGTAATTGGATTGAATAATTGAATTGAAAAAGTAATATTAAAGCTAACAAATGCCTCTAGTTTTATTAATTTAACAGACCTTTGAAGTTTGGGCAATAACTCGTGGAAGCGATGTGTTTTTGTGCATTTTATTTTTTTCATATGGTGACTTACTTGATTTTATGGTGAAATTTGTTATTTTTAAAGGGGTCATATGATGTGATTTCATGTTTTCCTTTCTCTTTGGAGTGTTACAAGCTGTTTGTGCATAGATAAGATCCCTGAAGTTGCAAAGACTAAAGTCTCAAAACCAAAGAGATATTCTTTATAAAAGTTAAGACTCTGCCATGCCCTCCTAAAACGGCTCGTTCAAACACGCCCCCACATGTCTACGTCACGATGTGGGGAGATTTTCATAACACCGCTAATGAAAGAAGGCGGAACTATTATTCTCGCTGTAGTATTGTTGCTGCCGCTGGCGCCATGTCTTGGAGACGCTGTTTCGTTGTGAATGCGAAACTACTTTTTTTGGCCTTCCAAAAGAGGACACAACTAGAAATCAGTCATTAAGTTGTATTTACAACACTGTTCCAGAGCAGTACAACGCAAATATTAGAGTGTGTACAGCACATTTTACGGATGACTATTTCCTGAACTTGGAAGCTACAATGCTGGCTTGCACAAAGGCTTTTTCTATAAAGTGGGGCAATTCCAACTTTGCAAGGACAGTCTGACGCTTCTGACTCACAGCCAGTAAGTACATTTCTGCCGCTGACGATTCAAATGTGAGTTTTGAGCTGTGTAGAGTAGTGCTTGTTGTTTGTCGTTTCTCTGATCACAAATGCAGACAATGCGATGCAACGCGACGCATAAAAAGACAGTATAAGTCATCATAATCAGTAATTATGTCCCCGCTGGATGCAACAAATGCCTCGTTTGTAATGGGTTTTATTGTTTTTGTGTCGTCGTGCCGGGACACGGCATTACAATACGGTGAGGGGCGTAACATTTCTGTCTCACGCTTGAGGTATTCGGCCAATCACAATGCACTGGATAGCTGGCCAATCAGAGCAGGCCTCGCTTCTCAGAATGATGAGCTTTGTAAAAATCGACGCGTTTCAGAAAAACCGACAAAGTCGGGGCTTAGAGGAGCAACAATAATGTACAGCATGTGGAAAATAATGTGTTTTTTGAACCTTAAACCACATAAACACATTACATTACACCAAATACACAAAATAATGTTCTTTTTAGCAACATCATATGACCCCTTTAATGTTAATCGGGTCAATTTTGATCAAGAACAATGCACTGTGACTTTAATTCAGCATAAGCGGTGCAGCAAAAATAGACTCGGCACCGAAACTATCACGGCACTGCTTCTCACGCGACGCTCCTGCTTGACGCTCACGCGCTGCTCCTGCTCCCGGTGTGAATGCACTCATTTGTTAACATGCATGCCGAAAAAAATATGCGCTGCTCACGCTTGCGGTGTGAAACGGGCGTAATGCACTAATGCGCTAATGATCTAGTTTGTTTATTGTAGGAGCTAGATGACGTATGATCACGTGTGTCGGTATAGTAGTGGTGTTCCAATTCTTAGGGGAATATTTTCACCCCTACACCTTAGCACTCTGTTTCAAGGGACAAGGGGAAGGGGGAGGCGGAGGCGGAGGCGGAGGGGTAGGGGTAGGGGAAGGGGTATAAAATAGAATTGGGATTGGGCCTAAGAACATGTCTCTGAAATGGTTTTCAAAAATGTCCTGGAGCATCCTAGCATTGTCTCCCTCATCTAACACACTCGATTCAACTCGTCAGCTCATTAGAAGAGACTGAAATGGGTCCGACCTGAAAGGGGTCAGAAAAGGTAGAGTTAAGAGAAAATATGATGTGTGTCAGATCCGCGTCACGTTCAGCAGCAGCAGCAGCATCTCTTAAAGAAATAGAAACCAAAACAACCAGCTGCTGTGATGCCTGTTCATCAAGAACAAAAGAAAAAAGAGGAATTCAATAGCTTTTATAGTTTTAAGGATTCATCTGTATTTAGTTTAGAATTTAGTGTTTATTCAATTTAGAATTTATTTATAATGTTATTCAATTTCTGTATATTTCTGCTGAGGGGCACAGGTAGATAAATATGACATTTATTATAATGGGTTTATGTGAAGATTGTTTTAAGTTCACTTAAATTAGACGTTATTTTTAAAGTCTAATAAATGTTAAAATTGATAGTTCTTAATTATAATATAAAGTTTAATGGCTATAGTCAATGGTTAAATATTAGGGGGAAACATTTTTATAGGGAAACCAGTATTAATTGGTATCAGTGATACTGGCCTTCAGTCATAAAAATAAAGATGCCATTAAACAAATATTAAACATATACTGCCTTTATGTTGTTTGTACATTAATTTGAAGATTGAATGTGAAATTATTGCAATATAATAGTATATTTAAAAACTTTAATGTTAGGTGGGATTAATCGCGATTCATTTCAGAATGTGATTTTCACAGAATTTCAAATGTGCGATTAACTAGTTATTTATTTTTAATCGATTGACAGCACTAGTTAATAGTAAAAATATATCTGGGTCATTCCGCGTCAACTCAACCAGAGGTCCCCGGCTCAAATTTTTGATTTTGCTCATATTTTTTTCTAAAGAAAAATAAACATGTATAGTGATGAAATCCAAAATATTAAAGTGCCCCTATTATGGATTTTTGAAAATTACCTTTCATGCAGTGTGTAACACAGCTCTAAGCGAATGAAAACATCCTGCAAAGTTTGAAATCTAAAAGTGCACCGTGTATAAAGTTATTGTCTTTCAAAAGAAAGAGTCGACTCCGAGTCATGAAAACGAGTCGTATTTAAAACTAATCTTTAGCTGTTTCAAGGTGACGTCAAAGTGAAACATTAGCATATTTATGCCCGCCCACTTGTTGCGTGGGCAGACCCGGGAAAACTTGAACTTCCCATCCCTCAAACACAGCTGATTCCTGTGGAGAAGATGCTGTGCTCTGCACTGCGGGAAATCCGTTAGGGTATGTCTAAAAACTCCCAACTCATTTTCTGCTCCAACTTCAAAATCATCCTACATCGCTGCAGAAGCACCGACCCAGTGTTTACAAAGTGAACATGCAAGGAGGGTCAAACACCCTTTACAAAAAAAATTAATAAAAAAGGTAAAAAAAAAACGATTTAGTACGATTTTGAAGTTGTAGGAAAAAAGTGTTGGGAGTTTTTAGACATACCCTGTCTTGAACCGTTGTACACAGACATGCGCCTCGCAGAGCTAGACAAGACGAGCATTTGTGGTTAAAAAGTGTACACGTATATAAAAAAATGTTAAGAAAACGACCGATGGTTTCGCTAGATAAGTTGCGACTGATAAATTCTTTGCGACTGAAAAAAGGGAGACATGAACATCTTGGATGACATGGGGGTGAGTAAATTATCAGGAAATTTTTTATTCTGAAAGTGGAGTAATTCTTTTAAAAACTGTTGCCGTCATGTACTCTGTACTGTAGCATGCAAGAAACTTATTTAGTTGTGTCTGTTGTGTTCGCTCCGCGCAGCTTGTAGGTCTCCGTCTAACCAGCTAACAGCAATATCTGTTCGCTCGGAATTGTCTAGAAATGTGTCGATGAATAGTGAATGTTTGTCGTTGTTATTACTTGGAGTTCTGATGAAGAATAGAGCAATACGTTGGTGTACAAACTGTAGTGCTTTATCAATATGTTTCTGCATTGGGCTAACACATATACCTTGGGTGTTTACCACCGAGCTGTGTGCTCAGTAATGGTGATGGGCGTTCCGTTATTGACATCTGCTGCACGCAGTAGACCAATCACAACAGACAGGATCATCAGACCAAACACTGCAGTTTAACGTCGAGCAAAGGAGGGGTTTGGAAAAATTAATTGTTGAACGAACCATTTGGGAGTCGTGAGCAAAAAAGGAAAAAATAAATGCATATTTTAAGACAATGAAAGTGTTTTTTGACCTTGCATGCATGTCAACCTATTGTTGGGCACTCCCAAAACCAAAATATTAACCTTTCATAACCCATAATAGGGGCACTTTAAATGTTATGGAATAGCCAATAGGGGTATACGGTTGCTCCCCTCCTGGGCCTGTAGTTACTCATCAACCCTGACCGGCAGTGCTTATGCGGCCTGCGGAGAAGCTGCCTCCGCCCTACATGCCATGGTGTTTTTGCAGGTTCATCAGGCCAAGGCACTGAAGGACCTGCATGAGGGTACTGACCTCGCGCTACGGGCTACGAAGGTCAATGCGTTGTCTCTGGGCCGTGCGATGTCCACTATGGTGGTCCAGGAACGCCATCTCTGGCTGTGTCTTGCCGACATGAAGGAGACTGATAAGATGCGGTTCTTAAATGCCCTGGTGTCCCAGACCGACCTCTTCGGCGACGCAGTGGAGAACTTCGCCCAGCAGTTGTCCACCACACAGAAGCAGACCGAGGCCATCAAACACATCCTGCCCTGGCGTGCAGCTGCTGCCTCCACCTGGCCGCCGGTGGTAGCGCCTCAGTCTGCTCGTCGCTGAGGGCAGCCCCCTGCCGCCGCCCCCACTCCCGCGCAGCAAATGCAGCAGCCTCCAGCAAATGCAGCAGCCTCCAGCAAAGCAGCGCCGTGGAGCTGGTCGCAGGGCAGCCGCCCCGCCTGTCCAGGTCCCCGCCAAACCTGGTGACAAACGGAAGAGCAAGAGGCCCTGAGACGGGCGACCCAGAGATGGAGGAAGTTGCTCTTTGGGAGATGGTGAACACACCACTCCCTCCCCCGGAGAAGGGCCGGGCAGAGAATCTTTTGTTTCTTCTTTCCTGCCACTGACTTCACGGTCAGTGGTACCCAAAACCTCGACAAAAGAGCAATTTCTTCTGGGTCCCCAGAGGGGATGGGGAGTTGTAGACGGGCCAGTCTCGCAGATGCCCCTGTCTTGTGTGCAGAGATTGCAGTCCTACTGGCAAAGGATGCGATAGAGCCGGTCCCTCCAGCCGATATGAGGACGGGGTTTTACAGCCCTTCATTGGACCCAAGAAAGGTGGTGAGTTAAGACCAATCTTGGATCTGCGCGTCTTGAACCGGGCCCTTCACAAGCTTCTGTTCAACATGCTCATGCAGAAGCACATCTTCAGGTGCATCCGTCCCTGAGATTGGTTTGCAGCGATCGACCTGAAGGACGCATGCTTTCATGTCTCGATCCTTCCGCGCCACAGGCCATTCCTGCGGTTTGCGTTCGAAGGACGAGCATATCAGTACAAGGTCCTGCCCTTCGGGCTGTCCCTGTCGCCCCGTGTCTTCACGAAAGTTGCAGAGGCGGCCCTTGTTCCCCTGAGAGAGCAGGGCATTCGCATTCTCAACTACCTCGACGACTGGCTCATACTAGCTCAGTCTCAGGATCAGTTGTGTGAACACAGGGACTTGGTGCTCTCGCACCTCTGCCAGTTGGGCCTTCGGGTCAACTGGGAAAAGAGCAAACTCTCCCCAACGCAGAGGATCTCTTTTATCGGTATGGAGTTGGATTCGGTCGAACAGACAGCACGCCTCAAGAATGAACGTGCTCAGTCGGTGTTGAACTGTCTGAATATGTTCAAGAGCAGGTCGACGGTCACACTGAAACAGTTTCAGAGGCTCCTGGGGCATATGGCAGCTGCAGCGGCAGTTATGTCGCTGAGGCTGCTTCATATGAGACTGCTTCAACACTGGCTCCATGGCTGAGTTCCAAGGTGGCCGTGGCAACGCAACACTCACCGGGTCCGAGTCACACCAGCCTGCCGTCAAACCTTCACCCCGTGGTCAGACCTTGCATTTCTCCGGGCAGGAGTGCCCCTGGAACAGGTCTCCAGGCATGCTGTGGTTTACACGGATGCCTCGACCACCGGCTGGGGGGCCACGTTCGACAGGCTTGCAGTGTCGGGGGTTTGGACGGGCCCCCAACTGCACTGGCACATCAATTGCCTAGAGTTGCTGGCAGTACACCTTGCCTTGAACAGTCTCAAGGGGCGCTTATGAGGCAAGCACGTGCTGGTCCGCATGGACAACACTACGACCGTTGCGTACATCAACCGACAAGGTAGTCTACGCTCCCGCCCCCAGACAGTCCAGCTGATTTGAAACCATTTCATAGCCGCTAAGGTAGACCTGTTTGCGTATCTAGAGACTTCTCACTGCCAGTTGTTTTACTCCCTGACCAAAGGAACACTCGGCACGGACGTACTGGCACACAGCTGGCCACGGGGCCTTTCCCCCAGTGAGCCTTCTCGCACAGACACTGCAAGATCAGGGAGGACGAAGAGCAGGTCCTGCTTGTGGCGCCTTACTGGCCTACTCGGACCTGGTTCCCGGAACTGATGCTCCTTGTGACAGCCCCTCCCTGGCAGATTCCTCTGAAGAAGGATCTACTGACTTCATGTCTGTTCCCTGGATGGGACGCGGAGGTTCTTGGTGACCTACCCCAAGAGGTAGTTGACACCATCGCTTCGGCGAGAGCACCGTCTACGAGACACGCTTATGCCTTGAAGTGGTACCTGTTTGTCGAATGGTGCTCTTCTCAGCGAGACAATCCCCAGAAATGTACGATCAGAGCCGTGCTGTCCTTTTTGCAGCAAGGATTGGAGCGAAGGCTGCCTCCCCCACCCATAAAGTCTATGTGGCTGCGATTGCTGCCAACCACGACCCCGTGGAAGGGAAGTCGGTGGGATCAGGTTCCTTAGGGGGGAGAGAAGGCTAAATCCTCCACTGCCCCCCTCTATACCCTCTTGGGACCCGTCTCTGGTTCTCAGAGCACTACAGCAGGGCCAATTTGAGCCTTTGCAGACAGTTGAGCTGAAGTTTCTGTCAATGAAAACTGCTCCTGCTTGCACTTAGCCTCCATCAAGAGGGTAGGGGACCTGCATGCATTTTCAGTCGACGATTCGTGCCTAGAGTTTGGGCCGGCTGGCTCCCAGGAAATCCTGTGGCCTTGGCCCAGCTATGTGCCCAAGGTTCCCACTCCCTTCATGGATCAGGTGGTGAGCCTGCAAGCGCTGCCCCCGGAGGAGGTAGACCCAGCCCTAGCTTTGCTTTGTCCCGTCCGAGCATTGAGATGCTACGTAGACCGGACACAAAGCTTCAGGACTCAGACCAGCTCTTTGTCTGTCACGGAGGCCAGCAGAAGGGGAATGCCGTCTCTATGCAGAGGATTGCCCACTGGATAGTGGATGCGATCACACTGGCTTATCAGGCACAGGGTGTGCCCTGCCCATTCAGGTTGCAAACTCACTCTACTAGAAGTGTTGCATTCTCCTGGGCGCTGGCTCGTGGCCCCTCGCTGGCAGATATTTGTAGAGCTGCGGGCTGGGTGACCCCCAACACGTTCGCTAGATTCTATAGCCTTCGTGTGGAGCCGGTATCCTCCTATGTTTTTGCCTCAAACGGATAGAAGCACTGAGAGGCCCCGGCTTCAGGTCGGCTTGCTAAAACCGCTCCAGAGAGTCCGTACTGTAGACCCTGTCGAGCTCCTCCATCCCCTCGGCAGCCAGACGTGGCGGAGCGTCCGGCACCAGGCCCTCACTCGATGAATCCGTGGGAACTGGTAGAGGGCTGGGTTCCATATGTAGAGACCTAAGTGGATCCCATATGTGTAAAGTCCACGGTATAACCTCAGAGCCGTGTTCCCCGGCAAATCTTTTGCCATTTTTTCAAGAGGGTTACAATATTCTGTCCGCGGCTCCCTGAAGCTCGCCACCATTCGCGGCTCCCTCAAGCCCGCCATCTGCGGGGAAATCAACGCCACCGTCCGCGGCTCCCTCAAGCCCGCCGGCCGCCGCTGACTGCCCAGAGCACGCTCAAGTGCCAGCCCCTCGAAAGCACTTAGCTGTGCCTGCGCCTTCAGAGCGCCCTCCGGGGCCAGCCCCTCGAAAGCACTTAGCTGTGCCTGCGCCTCCAGAGCGCCCTCCGGTGCCAGCCCCTCGAAAGCACTTAGCTGTGCCTGCGCATCCAGAGCGCCCTCCGGTGCCAGCCCCTTGACAGCGCCCTCCAGTGCCCGCTCCTCCTGAGCGCCAGCCAGATCCAGCATCTACTTTCCCCAATGATTTTTTTTGGGAGGTAGTATGGCTCCAGCCGTAGAGGCCGGGGCGGGGGTTAGGGCCACGGCCTCAGCGGCGGTCCCGCCATGGCTTCCTATATCCCCGGATCCGCCTTGGCCTCCCAAGCTCCCTGACCCGCCATGGCCTCCCGAGTCCCCTGACCCGCCGTGGCTCCGTAGACTGCCTGATCCGCCCTGGAGGCCTTCCCCGTGTCCCTGTCCTTTGAGGCCTCCAGGGCGCCCACCCCCCCTCCCCGTTGGATGTTGTATGGCGCGGGATGCGACTTTCGGGAGGAGGGAGTAACTGTCAGACCTGTGTCCCTATGTCCTGTGTTTCCATCCCTTTGACCATATTTGGTGTTTCCATGTCCTTATTTGGGTTTTCCTGTTCCTGTCCCCATTCAGTTCATTTAGTCCCATCCGTGTCTGATTTGATTCCAGGTGTGTCTCATTTTCCCCTCGTTAGTTCTGTCTATTTATAGTGTGTTCTGCCCCTTGTTTCCTGTCTGCTGTTATACGTCATGTGCTCCGTGTGTGACTCCTATCTACCCCGTGTTGGATGAATAAAGATTGTTCTAGTGAATGCTCCTGCGTCTCCACATTCCTTGCTCCTCGTTCCTCGCTTCCTCGTCTTGCTCACAAGACTTTTGAGAACTGGATGTGGTAGAGAGACAAAGGGTCTCCCATAATGAGCCACCAGTCAGTAATGTGTCTGTGAAGAAGGTAACAAAGAATGTGAGGAGATTAAAATAATGGGGGTTTTGATTATTTGTATTTTATTTACAACACAGTATAATCAAAATCTACATAATGAAGGTCAAAGATACATTATTGTGCACATTGATCTTGGACAGTACTCACACTCAGTCAAGTGACAGAGACTTGAACAGTAGCACACCTTTGTACCATTGCTGACAACAGATCATATTCAAATGTTGAAACAAGTAATCCATACCTGACATTTCCTGTGTCTGCTGCTTCTTTCCATGGATTTTCCATGGCAAACCGAAGAAACAGTCTGTGTCTTGGAAGGATTGAGACATTTACATTTACATTTAGTCATTTGGCAGACGCTTTTATCCAAAGCGACTTACAATTGGGGAGTACATAAAGTGATTCATTCATCTTGAAGAGGCAATCAGACAGAGGAAGTGCTCGTAACACCAAGTCTCAGTCATTGTTCAAATAAGTACAAGCTAGCAAGGGAAGGAGAGAAAGATACATTTTTTTTTTTTTTTTAACAACAAGTTTAGGATGAAGTCAAGTAGTGCCGAAAGAGATGAGTTTTCAGTTGTTGCTTGAAGATTGACAGGGATCCAGCATTCCGGATAGGGGTGGGAAGATTATTCCACCATCCAGGAATGGTGAATGAGAATGTTCTGGAGAGTGATTTTGAGCCTCTCTGTGATGGTACCACAAGGCGTCGCTCACTAGCAGATCTCAGACTTCTGGAGGGGATGTAGATTCGTAATAGTGAGTGGAAGTAGGAGGGTGCTGAGCCTGTGGTCGTTCTGTATGCAAGCATCAGTGTCTTGAACTTGATGCGAGCTGCCACTGGTAGCCAGTGCAGTGAGATGAAGAGAGGTGTAACATGGGTTCTTTTGGGCTCATTGAAGACCAGTCGTGCCGCTGCATTCTGAATCATTTGTAGAGGTTTGATTGTGTTTGATGGAAGACCAGCCAGAAGAGCATTGCAGTAGTCCAGCCTAGAAACAACAAGGGCCTGGACAAGAAGTTGCGCAGCATGCTCTGTCAGGAAGGGCCTGATTTTTCTGATGTTGTGTAGCGCAAACCTGCAAGATCGAGCAGTCTTTGCAATGTGCTCTTTGAAGGTCAGCTGGTCATCAAAGATTACACCAAGATTTCTGACCGAAGTTGATGGGGTAATTATTGATGTGCCTAATTGAATCGAGAAGTCATGCTGTAGGGTCGGAGTGGCAGGGACGACAAGAAGCTCAGTCTTTGCCAGGTTGAGCTGTAGGTGATGTTCTTTCATCCATGCCGAGATGTCCGCCAGGCAGCCTGAGATCCGTGCAGCTACCGTTGGATCATCTGGTTGAAAAGAGAGATAGAGCTGTGTGTCATCGGCGTAGCAATGGTAGGAGAAGCCATGTGCCTGTATGATGGGTCCCAGTGATGTAGTGTATGTGGAGAAGAGGAGGGGTCCAAGAACCGATCCCTGAGGAACCCCAGTGACCAGTTGATGTGCTTTGGATACCTCCCCACCCCAGGCCACCCTGAAGGACCTACCGGTGAGATAGGATTCAAACCAGCGAAGTGGAATCCCAGTGATGCCCAGCGATGAGAGGGTTGACAGGAGGATCTGATGATTGACAGTGTCAAAAGCAGCAGAAAGATAGAGCAGAATGAGGACTGATGATTTGGAATCGGCCTTTGCGACTCGCAGGGCTTCAGTGACTGAGAGTAGCGCAGTCTCTGTTGAATGGCCACTCCTGAAACCTGACTGTTTAGCATCCAGTTTGTTGTACTGTGAAAGAAACAGTGAGAGCTGGTTGAAGACAACTCGTTCGAGTGTTTTCGCTACGAATGGAAGGAGAGAGACAGGTCTGTAGTTTTCTAAAAGAGAAGTGTTTAATGTAGGTTTTTTGAGCAGTGGGGTTACCCGGGCCTGCTTGAACGCTGTGGGGAAGATGCCAGTGTGGAGAGATGTGTTGATAATGTGTGTGAGTGCCGGTAAGAGTGTGGGAGAGATTGCTTGGAGAAGGTGAGAGGGGATTGGGTCAAGAGGACATGTTGTAGGATGGCTGGAGAGGAGAAGTTTGGATACTTCCACCTCGGTGAGGGGACAGAAGGAGAAGATGGGAGTTTGAGCAGTGGATGTGGTTGGTTGGAGGTCCTGTGTGTGTGGAGTTGAGAACTGGTTACCGATTGTTCTAGTTTTGTCGGTGAAAAAAGTGGCAAAGTCGTCAGCTGTTATAAAAGTGGTGGGCGGTGGTGGAGGGGGACAGAGGAGAGAATTAAATGTTCTGAAGAGATCATGCATGTCTGGAGCGCTGTTGATCTTGTTGTGGAAGTGTGAGGATTTGGCAGTGTGGACTTCAGTAGAGAAAGACGAAAGCAAAGACTGATACCTAGTCAGGTCCGACGGATCGTTTGATTTGCGCCATTTTCTCTCTGCCGCTCTGAGTTTGGTCCGATGCTCACGAAGAACATCGGATAACCAGGGGTTAGAAGGGGCAGCCCGTGCTGGCCTGGAGGAGAGAGGACAAATGTCGTCTAGACAAGAGGTTAAGGTAGAGCATAAAGTGTCAGTAGCTGCATTCACATCCAGAGATGTGAAATGGGTAGGTGAGGGAAGAGAGGAGGATACTACAGAGGAAAGATGGGTGGGGGAAAGGGAGCGTAGGTTACGTCTGAAAGTAACCGGTAAGGGAGCTGGTGGCACCTGGGTAGTAAAATGTAAGGTAAATGTAATGAAGAAATGGTCAGAGATATGTAGTGGTTGTACCAGAATGTTATCTGTAGTACAGTTGCGTGTGTAAATTAAATCAAGTTGGTTGCCTGATTTGTGCGTGCTAGTAGTGGTAAGGCGTTTGAGATCAAATGAAGCTAGGAGTGAATGGAAGTCTGTAGCATAAGGCCTGTCTAGGTGAATGTTGAAATCGCCAAAGACTAAGAGTGGAGTGCCATCCTCCATGAAAGAGGACAGCAGGCCGTCCAGCTCCTCTAGGAAGGTGGCTAGAATTTGGCCAGGGGGACGGTAGATTATTACTATCTGGAGTTTTATAGGAGCCGTTACAGTAATCGCATGAGATTCAAATGAGTTGTGATTGCCTAGGGGAGAGTGGGTTGAGTATTTCCAATTGTTTGAAATGAGCAGACCAGTGCCCCCACCCCGGCCAACTTGCCTTGGGGAGTGAGAGAAAGAGAAATTGTGAGAGAGAGCAGCCGGGGTAGCGGAGTCTTCTGGACGAATCCAGGTCTCAGTCAAGCCCAAGATGCTGAGAGTGGATTGTAAGGAAAAAGCAGAAATGAAGTCAGCTTTGTTGACCGCTGACTGGCAATTCCAAAGACCCACAGAGAAAGAGAGAGGTGTAGTAGAAGATGTAGCGATCGGGCGCAGGTTAGCAGGATTACGTTGCCGTCTGCATGTGTTTTTAGAGCGTGGTTGAGAGAGAACCGGAATGGTTTGGAAACACATGATAGAGGTGGAGAGATAGAGGATAGGGAAGGAGAGTGTGTGAGGGAAGATAGAAATGATACTTAAGTGTGTGCTCGGTGTCGTTGCTCGGTTAAAGTCGCGCAGGAAAAGTCGTCTGTCTTTACACTCGTTGGTCTTCACACGAGGAGGCTGAGCACGATGGCTGAACGCTTCCGCAGACGCTTCCGCGTCAGCGCTCTGACATCAAATAAATACGGTCTAGGAGACTAGAGTGAAAACAGCTGAGGCCGGCTTCTGCTCAGCACAGCCAATAACCTTAAAGGACTGCTAATTGCTGTATACGAAACTAAACACTTTGCACAATCACACAGGCTCGTTCTTAGCTGAGGTGCAAATTATTCTAATTGCCAGCAAGTGCAATCAAAAATATAAACCTCAACGAAAATGCACAATAGAAATAGGTAGGAAACGAAGTATTCCTTCCTAGCAGCAAGTAAATAATTTAAACAACAGAACTGCGAAAAAGTATTACAACACTTACGCGAGCTGCCGTCCTTCTCTTCTGGTGACTAATCGGCTTTCCCAACTTATAACAGCCACCAAGCAGTTTAAATACTTAACAGTCGCTGAGGCCGGCTTCTGCTCAGCACAGCCAATAACCTTAAAGGACTGCTAATTGCTGTATACGAAACTAAACACTTCGCACAATCACACAGGAAACGAAGTATTCCTTCCTAGCAGCAAGTAAATAATTTAAACAACAGAACTGCGAAAAAGTATTACAACACTTACGCGAGCTGCCGTGACATGAAAGTACGCGTCCTTCAGGCAGCAGACAGCCAGTTTGAAGCCGTATTCACCACCCACCCAACATCGGAAGTGGATCTGAACTGGTCAGCTGGGCCCTCCTCCCTGGGTTGCCCGTCTCAGGGACGCTTTGAAGCCTTCTGAGAGAATTTGCGCTTTCAGGAGGAAATTTGCTCTTAAAGATTGCCTTTGAAGCACCCAGGTGTACTCTCACAACACTTATCTGTGTACGAGAAGGGAGAGACTGCTGCCTGTGCCGTGGATCCAACAATGAGAGAATCGAGAGGTGAATGCTGCTTCTCACGCAGAGACGCTGCATTCGGCTCCAAAAAACCGAACCAGTGAGCAGATGCTATGCTGGCTTATTTATACCCGGATGTGCGGGGCGTGGCCAGCTATGCAAATTCTGCACACCCAATTTCATTGGCCTTTTCTCAAAGATATCAGAGGTGTTTGGGCTCCCAAGAATGACCCATATTGTCGTACATTCGACACATTGTGACAAAATTGTATTCATACAAAATTGTATTCATACAGTTTATAATCTTTAAATCATACAGTTGGGGGCAGTCGTGGCCTAATGGATAGAGAGTCGGACTTGTAACCCAAAGGTCGCGGGTTCGAGTCTCAGGTCCGGCAGGGATTGTCGGTGGGAGGAGTGAATGTCCAGCGCTCTCTCCACCCTCAATACCATGACTGAGGTGAGACCCTTTAATGTATTTTAACAATAATTCTCGCAGTACAAAATTTGATTTTGTGATTTGATTCTTATTTCATGTCCAATCATGGGTATTAAACATCAGCAAATGCCCGTTAAATTTATGTTGGGAAATAGAAAATTGCAGGGGTGCAAACTTGTCACCTTTCGGCGAAATTCGCCGTTTTCACCTTGAAATAGGTCATTCACGTGAATCGTGTAGATCTGTAAAAAAATCTGCGAGTCATCTGGGTCACGTCACCTGCAGCGTTTCTTTCCCCTGTTGGCAATGGCAGGAATGGACCCGCCCTACTCTGTCTCTGATTGGCTTACCTTGGGGCCGAAGCCTGCACCGGTGCAAGCTCTCTTATTGTCTCCTATTTCCTTTATGCCCCTGAAATGAACTAGAAATACTCTGTCAGTTTTGATCGTACAGATAAGAATAAGGTATCATTTGAATCTGCAAAGGGTCTATTTATTTCTGTATAGTCATAATAACAACGAAATAATGTGCTTTTCTAAAATTAATAAAATAAACAGGGTGCGTTCTCTGCCGGCTCTGTCTGTCACCTTTCTTCACAGACATGTAAATAAAACAACCTGAATCTCCGCGAATACTCGTCTCAAATACATGAGACATATATGTATAGAAAGCTTAAAATGTCTACTTTTAAATGAAGTAAGTCACGTCCAAAACAAATATTCGATGTTAAAGTAATCCGTATGAAACCGACGCGATGTCCAGTTTTCCCGTCTCAACTCATTATATCTAATACGGTAACACCCACGCGCCGTTCGCGCCTTTCAGATTCAAACATCCACGTGAGGTGCGCGCGAATGTAAACGCATACATCGCCTCCGCGTAAACAAACAAGTTCATCCCGGCTACTTTCTGTTTCTGAAAGAAGATCTGCTGAGAGAAATAACCCAGAATTTCAAAATGTGTTTGTTTGTTTTTTTTCCTTCAGAGCACATAAACAATATACACTATGAAAATGCCAGGTTTTGTAATGTTTTTTGTAAAGAATTCTCTTCATTACTTCAGTCTTACTCCAAGTGTAACAATATACACTATACCATTCAAAAGCTTGTAGTCAGCATATAGAAATTAAAACTTTTATTTAGCACACAAGTAATGATAAAGACATTTATCATGTTACAAACTATGCTGTTCTTCTTAACTTTCCATTCATAAAAAACAAAAACAAAAAAAACCTTCTCAGCTCTTTTCAACAGAATAATAATAATAATAAATGTTTTTTTGAGCAGCAAATCAGAATATTAGAATGATTTCTGAAGGATTATGTGACTGGAGTAATGATGCTAAAAAGTTAGCTTTGAAAGACAGCTTTGATTGTTCCTAATAAACTGTTTAACTGCACTCGCAAGTGAATCTCAAGTTATTTTGTGTGATAGCTAAATATATTCTAAATAAATTACAAACAAAAAAATATATAAATTAATCAATAAAATGATTAATTTACTTAACATGTTAAAATTGATTTACAGTACGTTTTTGCTGTTTTCTAACAGTTTGGACTTGAATAAAGAAAACTTGCACTTAACCTTTTCACAGGCATTTTGTTTTCATAGTTTGACAGATATCGTGATGTATCATTATATGATTGTCTAGCAATATATCAATTATCGCAGAATCGCTGTATCGTGATTATATCATATCGTGAGGTACCCTGCAATTCCCACCCCAGTGTGTATATATATATATATATATATATATATATATATATATGGGGGGGGTGGAGGTTTAGTTTGTCACCTTTTTCACACCTGAGGCGTTTGCACCCCTGAAATTGTAATAGGACAAAATTGTATTCATACAGCAGTTTCATGTATTTTAACAACAATTCTTACAGTGTAAAATTTAACTGTATGCAAAAAAATAAAATAATAATCTACTTTTCTTTCTACATGTAAATATCCCAGCAGCCCCTGCCATTTCAAGCTCTTCTTCAACAGGGTCTGAAACATCAGCTCCTACAAGTGAGTATTTTTATTCATGGACAATTGAGTAAATGTGTTAATAGGAAAATTATATCTGTATTTTATTCTTTTTTGTTTCGTTAATGTGGTATATTGTAATAATAACTGTGCATATTTCATGTTAAATCCCAAACATCAAACATTATCATCTACCCATTAAAAATGACCATGGGAAATAGGAAATAGTGGCTACGTTCACACTGTAAGTTTTTGGGATTGACAACTGCATTTACTTACAAAGGTGTGAGTTTTGAAATATCCTGTTCACACAGCAGCTTACAGTAGCATTTTGAATACTGTCTGGGTGAACGTGCAATGGTAGTCAAGCCCATATTCCTTACCAGTAACCATAGCGACAATGACCAAAGTAAAATCATAGATGGTGATGTCCTTAAAACTGAAAGTTTTATCACTTTCTGACATGTCAAGAGTCCAGTTGAGCCGTGAGTTCTTCCGCAGGGCTCAACGCTAAGGATTATTTTGGTCAGTGGTTCAAATTTTTACTTGCCCTGCCAACATTTTCACTGGCCCTGCCACAAAAGAATAAAATAGTTCCTGTTATCATTGTGTTTGATCTATGTTATCCTTTATTCTAATAAAAAAGCTTATATGATACCAATATTTTAGATACCAATTAAATTTTACAATTCTTGATTTCAATTTCGATACCACAGCAAAAACCACTAGCCTGACAAATATAAAGTTCAAACATTATTAAAGACAAGTGAACAAGTGAGTAAATAACAAATGAACAAATTACAAATAATAGCACAATTAAATATATAGCACAAGATTTTTATCAAAAGTCAAAGTCAAAGTCAAAGTCAGCTTTATTGTCAATTCTGCCACATGTACCGTACATACATACAGAGAATTGAAATTGCGTTACTCTCTTACTCCCTGGTGCATACAGATAACACTAAACACAAACAGTAGAACGCAAAAATACAGATAAGTACAAATCAATATATATACAGTGGGTACGGAAAGTATTCAGACCCCCTTAAATTTTTCACTCTGTTATATTTTATAGTTCATTTTTTTTCCTCATTAATGTACACACAGCACCCCATATTGACAGAAAAACACAGAATTGTTGACATTTTTGCAGATTTATTAAAAAAGAAAAACTTAAATATCACATGGTCCTAAGTATTCAGACCCTTTGCTCAGTATTTAGTAGAAGCACCCTTTTGATTTAATACAGCCATGAGTCTTTTTGGGAAAGATGCAACAAGTTTTTCACACCTGGATTTGGGGATCCTCTGCCATTCCTCCTGCAGATCCTCTCCAGATCTGTCAGGTTGGATGGTAAACGTTGGTGGACAGCCATTTTTAGGTCTCTCCAGAGATGCTCAATTGGGTTTAAGTCAGGGCTCTGGCTGGGCCATTCAAGAACAGTCACGGAGTTGTTGTGAAGCCACTCCTTCGTTATTTTAGCTGTGTGCTTAGGGTCATTGTCTTGTTGGAAGGTAAACCTTCGGCCCAGTCTGAGGTCCTGAGCACTCTGGAGAAGGTTTTCATCCAGGATATCCCTGTACTTGGCCGCATTCGTCTTTCCCTCGATTGCAACCAGTCGTCCTGTCCCTGCAGCTGAAAAACACCCCCACAGCATGATGCTGCCACCACCATGCTTCACTGTTGGGACTGTATTGGACAGGTGATGAGCAGTGCCTGGTTTTCTCCACACATACCGCTTAGAATTAAGGCCAAAAAGTTCTATCTTGGTCTCATCAGACCAGAGAATCCTTCAGGTGTTTTTTAGCAAACTCCATGCAGGTGTGTCTTGCACTGAGGAGAGGCTTCCGTCGGGCCACTCTGCCATAAAGCCCCGACTGGTGGAGGGCTGCAGTGATGGTTGACTTTCTACAACTTTCTCCCATCTCCCGAATGCATCTCTGGAGCTCAGCCACAGTGATCTTTGGGTTCTTCTTTACCTCTCTCACCAAGGCTCTTCTCCCCCGATAGCTCAGTTTGGCCGGACGGCCAGCTCTAGGAAGGGTTCTGGTCGTCCCAAACGTCTTCCATTTAAGGATTATGGAGGCCACTGTGCTCTTATGAACCTTAAGTGCAGCAGAATTTTTTTTGTAACCTTGGCCAGATCTGTGCCTTGCCACAATTCTGTCTCTGAGCTCTTCAGGCAGTTCCTTTGACCTCATGATTCTCATTTGCTCTGACATGCACTGTGAGCTGTAAGGTCTTATATAGACAGGTGTGTGGCTTTCCTAATCAAGTCCAATCAGTATAATCAAACACAGCTGGACTCAAATGAAGGTGTAGAACCATCTCAAGGATGATCAGAAGAAATGGACAGCACCTGAGTTAAATATATGAGTGTCACAGCAAAGGGTCTGAATACTTAGGACCATGTGATATTTCAGTTTTTCTTTTTTAATAAATCTGCAAAAATGTCAACAATTCTGTGTTTTTCTGTCAATATGGGGTGCTGTGTGTACATTAATGAGGAAAAAAAATGAACTTAAATTATTTTAGCAAATGGCTGTAATATAACAAAGAGTGAAAAATTGAAGGGGGTCTGAATACTTTCCGTACCCACTGTATATATATATATATATATATTTATATATATATATATACATACATACATATATACATATATATATATACACATACATACACACACACATATATATATATACATATATACATACATATATACATACACATATATACATACATATATACATACACATACACACATTATGTTTGTAGATGTTCAGGTTAAGAAATCAAAAAATCTAATATACAAATAACATTTGCATATTCTTCACTCTGTGTTGCACCTTTATTTTTCATAGCCATTTGAAATTAGAGGCAACCACTGCATTGTAATCATGAATCGATCCAAAAAAAAATTAAAATGTGCAAGGTTTGATTTATATTAGACTGTATAATTTCAAAATCTGAAGCAAATACAGAATGGTCTGACTTTAGCTTTGTGAAATTATGTTACATAAAACATCTGCACGAAACAGAAACGGGCTGAATGAGATGCAAATTCACTCCCTGACAGCAGGTTGCGCTTATAGAACAATGGTGATACAGTGTTTCCTTCGTTACCGCTGTAAACAAAGCAGTGCAGCACTTATAGAGTGGGGAACTATGACCTCACTTTGTAGGCGGATCAGCTGTGAAGCCCAATTTATACTTCTGCGTCGGACCTACGCCGTAGCCTCTACGCCGTAAGCTGTGCGTCAGTTTTAATTTATACTTCTGCGTCGTCTTCCGCATCGACATGCAGTACACATGCAGACCGCTAGTATGCAGTGTCCACGGGCATGTTGCTGGTGTAACCCGCAGTACCACGGCAAACGCCGAAGAAGAAGCGGCTCGTCGGAGAAGCCGCGATGGTGGCAAATAAATAACTTTAAATCATTATTTAAATCATTATTTAAGACTACAGAAAGGAGATAACAACGGAACAGGAGAAGATGGCATTCTTTCAATCTCCACAAGGACGTGTACCACGGCAGAACAACATTGTTTGTCGCAGACTCGCGGACAACTAGTGATGTATAATGCTATGTAGTATAATAAATGATAAGACACTTGTTCTTTGTTTTGTTTTATTTTAAATAAGAAGGTGTAACATTAAACTATATTACAGTGCTCGTAAACGCACACAAAACTCAAGTACATATGGAGGGAGGGGTTCTAGCAGACCAATCACAGCACTTGCGGTCCGCGTAGAATTGACGCGCTGTTAGATTTTTGGAGAGGTGCACGTCAGGTACGGCGCAGGTTACGGCGCAGGCCTGTGCGTCTCTGCGTAGGGTACGGCGTAGGTTCGATGCAGAAGTATAAATTGGGCTTTAGCATCACACTGGTTCCCTCGATAAAAAGCCAATAGGATTTTTCCACAGGCTTTTGGATTATCGCAAAAAAATAAGCTCTGTGTTCAGCCATAGTTCATGAAACTTACACGTTTTGTCCATCAAGATAATCTTCACAAAAAATATAACTTTCATGAATTTTGAAGCTTAAATAAAAGCGCCAGAACTTAAAAGCTAAACTTAGGCTATAAACGAACTACACCACCACGGTCACTCGCCTTCAACGTCACCACCACCACGCTTCCGACAACTTTCTCAAACTTATTTTTAACATGTTTAGTGAAAGGGATTTACTCTGTATATGAATTTTAATCCACGGTCGCTACATGACCCTTTTCATATAAACTGGAATAAATAAAAAACTAGAGCCAAACTAAAACTGAAATGAGACATTAGTAATAAATAGTATAGTGAATAAATGAAATAATCATAACTAGGGATGTGACAAGATCCCATGGCACGAGATCTCGCGAGATCCGATGTGTCTCGCGAGAACGTGACGATATCCTCGCAAAATATTTTTTACAATGTTTACATTAGAGCTGCACCATTAATCTATAAAAATTTCGCTTGCGATCTTGATTCAAACGCCCACGCGATCTTATTCCTGAATGACAACGATTCAGCTATGTCTATTAAGACTGTTTCACATCGCGAGTGTCAGTGGAGTGTGAGAAGCACGTATTGTGGCTTTAAGCACTTTGCATCAAAGTTTAACTTTCACCATGACTATGTGGTGTTTAGATGGAATAATTATATGAGTTTACCTTATGATACGAACCCAGAGTCTCCGTATCAGTAGGAAAGCGATAAAACGAGCAGCCTCCATCCGAAGACTTGTTGCATTTCGGGGCAAAGCAAAAAAACATTGTCGAACAACAATATAAAGTGCGGTAAACTATTAATTGGTTATTCTACAATTAATTGTACTATAAATTATACTACGATTGGAAAACACTGTAAATTGATAAACTGTTCGGCGTGATGACGTTTAATGTCTCCGACAGCGCCTCTTGTCCCATTTAGCAACTTGTTAGCAACCGTATTTTTTAAGAAACGTAACAGTTTAAAAAAATCATGAGTGGGGTGTAACTGTTGTGTTTTATGTCATAGAATAAAACGTGAAAGTATCTTGAGCTTGTGTGAACCAGGGACCATAGGGTGTACTCACACTAGGCACGGACAAGGCCTTGCACCATGCCCGAGCGTGATTGTCCCTCCTCCCCACTCCCCCACTGGCCTGCACTCACACTTGCACAGAACTTTCAGGGCTGGAGCATGCTTACGTCATGTACGAGATAACGGAGAAAACAACTTTTGCTAATATTCTGTATGATAAATTTAGAATTTATGCCAGAAATGGTACAGGTAATGCAGGAGCTTCAGTAGAACAACAAATGAACTGTGGTCAGATGAGATGTTGTCAGGCCATATGTCAGTAAAAATGTATCTTCCTGTCCTGTCTGCCGTTATAATGTTCTCATAGCGTGTGCTCTTCAGTTGCATGCACAAAAATGGCAGTGCGGGCTGTAGCCTTTATCATTTCATATTAAATTGTGAATGAAATTATGAGCATGCGTCACAATAAGTCACATTCAGCAGCAGCAGTTCTTAAAGTAATAGCAGCCAAATAACCTAATAACCCAGCTGCTGTGATGTCTGTTAATCAAAGAACAAAACAAAAAATAGGAAATCAATAACTTTTGTAGCTTGAATGATTCATCTATATTTAATATAGAATTTAGTGTTTGATAACTATCAATTTCTGTATATTTCCTACTTTCTGAAGGGCACAAGTAAATATGACATTTATTACAATGGGTTTATGTGAAGATTGTATTAAGTTCACCTAAATTAGAAATTATTTTTTAAAAGTGCATGAATGTGCACTTAAAAGTGAACGAATTCAAATCGAAAATGAATATTATATTATGTAATCCGTATGAAATTAAAGCAAGGTACAGTCTTTCCTGTATCTGAAAGCTTAGTGTCTACTTTTAAATAAACGAATTCAAATAGAAAATGAATATTCCTGATTATTTAATTCAATTCAATTCAATTCAAGTTTCTTTGTATAGCGCTTTTTACGATACAATCGTTGCAAAGCGCTTTACAGGAAATTAAGTTTCTACAATATATTTATACATTGTAGAAACTTAATATATTAACTTATGGCAAAATTTGTTAATTCTGTATGTTGTTGGGGGATCAGAGGTTGGCATCCTCTGAGGTCCTCTGAGGGGTTGGCATCATCTCTTCTCAGGTGTTTGGTCATCTCAGATAATTTAAGGGCTGGATCCAGGCTGAAGCTTGTGAAGGATGTTAATCCCGTGGCAGAAACAGACAAACAAATAGAGACATAATTAGCGTAGCTGTTGTTCCATCCAAGCAAAAATTATTTGTTCAACCCAAGCTAAAGAATAATAATGTGCGTTTGATCAGATATAACTGCAGTACAAGATTATGAGGTGCATTATATGAATGCATTATGTGAATGCTTGGCTAAAGAGATGTGTCTTTAATCTAGATTTAAACAGAGGGAGTGTGTCTGAACCCCGAATGTTATCAGGAAGGCTATTCCAGAGTTTGGGAGCCAAATATGAAAAAGCTCTACCTCCTTTAGTGGACTTTGCTATTCTAGGTACTACCAAGAGTCCAGAGTTTTGCGACCTTAGGGAGCGTGATGGATGTAATCCGTATGAAAGCGAGGTACAGTCTTTCCTGTATCTGAAAGCTTGAAGTGTCTGCTTTTAAATGAACGAATTCAAATCAAAAACTAATATTCCTGATTATGTAATCCCTATGAAAGCAAGGTACGGTCTTTCCCGTATCTGAAAGCTTGAAGTGTCTTCTTTTAAATGAACGAATTCAAATCGAAAACGAATATTCTCTGATTATGTAATCCGTATGAAACTAAAGCGAGGTACAGTCTCTCCCATATCTGAGCTCATTATATGCAGTCACCTGCACGAAAACACCCTCACCTAGATACAAAAAATACATAAAAAGTTTAATAGGAGAAAATTATTGGTCATCCAATCTTTTACATTTTCACACACTCTGTTAGCTTAGATAATTTTGAAGTTTCATCTGGTCTTGTTGAAATTAATAGTTGACAATGGAAACTAATCCCGTATTTTCTAATAATATTACAAAGGGACAACATGTACAGGTGCATCTCAATAAATTAGAATGTCATGGAAAAGTTTATTTCATTAATTCAACTCAAATTGTGAAACTCATGTATTAAGTAAATTCAATGCACACAGACTGAAGTAGTTTAAGTCTTTGGTTCTTTTAATTGTGATGATTTAGGCTCACATTTCACATCTCAACAAATTAGAATACTTCATAAGACCAATAAAAAAAACATTTTAGTGAATCGTTGGCCTTCTGGAAAGTGTTCATTTACTGTATATGTACTCAATACTTGGTAGGGGCTCCTTTTGCTTTAATTACTGCCTCAATTCGGCATGGCATGGAGGTGATCAGTTTGTGGCATTGCTGAGGTGGTATGGAAGCCCAGGTTGCTTTGATAGCGGCCTTCAGGTCATCTGCATTGTTGGATCTGGTGTCTCTCATCTTCCTCTTGACAATACACCATAGATTCTCTATGGCAGGGGTCTCAAACTGCCGGCCCGCGGGCCATTTACGGCCCCCCCTCCCCCTCCCTCCGGCCCGCAACTGACATCAAAAATATAACGCAATCCGGCCAGCAAAAATATTATTATTTTTAAAATTATTATTATTATTCTTTGTAGTTGTTTTATAGCAATTTAAACTACCCATTCAATATGTACTAGAAACAAAAACACGGTTCAATAAAAAAAAAAATAATAGTGATAGCGTAAAAATCCCGCGCTTGCCGGCAGACTTGATTAGACGTTAGCTGGTTTCTGGGCTTTAGCCGTTTATTTTTTGAAAATATGTCTAATTCCAAACCGAAAAGGAAAGTGGATGATGAACACAGACTGTTTCAAGAAAGATGGACACTGCAGTATTTTTTGTGGAGTTTAATGGAAACGCCACCTGTCTGATATGCAAAGAAAAAGTTGTCGTTCTGAAGGAATACAATCTCAAGCGTCATTACTCGACTAAACACGGAGACCAATATGAGAAGTACCAGGAAGACGAGAGAAAAAAACGAGCCACACAGTTGCAGAGAGAGCTAACGTCCCAGCAAAGCCTTTTCCACAGAGCCAAAAAGGATGCTGATGCTGCCGTTGAAGCGAGTTATGTGGTGAGTGAAATGATCGCTAAAGCTGGAAAGCCATTCACTGAAGGGCAGTTTATGAAGGACTGCATGTTGAAGGTCGCTGATATTTTATGTCCAGAAAAGAAGAACATGTTCAACAATCTCTCTCTATCGGCAAATACAGTGGCAGAGCGGATTACCGAGTTATCGAGTGACATTTATGATCAGCTACGCGGGAAAGCTAGAGTTTTCACTGAATACTCTGTGGCCCTTGACGAAAGTACAGACAAAACTGACACTGCTCATCTAGCTATTTTCATCAGAGGTATTAATGACCAGTTTGAGGTGACGGAAGAATTGCTGAGTTTGTGTCCAATGCATGGCCGTACAACAGCCAAAGATATATTTCAGCAGCTGTGCGACGCGATTGAAAGTGCTGGTTTGCCGTGGAGCAGACTAGTAGGCATTACAACCGATGGCGCCCCGTCTATGACAGGTAAAAAAAATGGACTGGTAGCGCTGGTACAAAGAAAGTTGGAAGAGGAAAATGCAGATCCAGCAGTTGTTCTGCACTGCATTATACACCAGCAGGCACTGTGCAGCAAATGCTTGAAATATGAACACGTCATGTCTGTTGTCCTAAGATGCATCAATTACATCAGGTCAAGAAGTCTACAGCACCGCCAGTTTCGAGCCTTTTTAGAAGAAATTGAGGCAACATATGGTGATGTACTTTACTTTACTGAAGTGCGCTGGCTCAGCAGGGGAAATGTTTTGAAGAGATTTTTTGAGTTAAGAACAGAGGTGAAGAGATTTATGGAAGATGGCAGAATGGATGTTCCTGAATTTGATGATCCTAAATGGGTCATGGACCTTGCATTCCTAGTGGACATTACACAGGAGCTGAACATCCTTAACCTGAAGCTCCAGGGCCCTGGTCAGCTCATCACAGCAGCGTATGAAAGTGTGAAAGCCTTCTCCACAAAATTGAGATTGTGGAAAACTCAGCTTTCTGCAAAAAATCTCAGTCATTTCACAACATGCAGATCTCTTGTGGAGGAGGGCATAGCATTCAATGGTGATGAATATACCTCTGCTGTTGAAAACCTACTTCAGGAATTTGATCAGTGTTTTGCTGACTTCAAGGCACACCGTGACACTTTCCAGCTGTTTGCAGACCCCTTCTCAGCTGATGTGGAGAGTGTCCCAAATTTGTTGCAAATGGAACTTATTGACTTGCAGTGCAACAGTGAGCTAAAAACTAAATTCAGAGCGGCACAAGGAAATGCAGACAAGACTGCACAGTTTCTGAGAGAATTACCTCCATGCTTCCCAGAGCTTTCCAAAGTGTTCAGTCGGTTAATGTGCCTTTTTGGAAGCACATACCTGTGTGAGAAACTTTTCTCAACTATGAACTTCAATAAATGCAAGTTCAGGTCCAGGCTTAGTGATGCTCATCTTGAAGCTGTACTCAGGGTTTCAACTGTAAACTCCATCAGGGCAAACGTGGCTCAGTTGTGTGAGCAGAAGCGCTGTCAAGTGTCTGGCAAGAAATAGAATAGTTTGCAAATGTATTCAGAGATCGCAGTTGTTCAGTGTAAGGTTCAGCACAGTTTTGATAAGTTACTTAAGTTAAAATAAAGTAGGTAACTGTTAAAAATTTAAAATTATATAACAATGCACAGACACTGTTGTTTATATTTTTGTTAAGCATGACAAAAAATATGTTAGTAATGTAATTTAAAAGAAATGTGAGCTAACATCTCAGCAATTAAAGTAAATTTCCAGAACTTTTGTGCTTTCTTCTTGTGCTTCAATGTTAAAACGGCCCTCCTATGAGATGTCAGTCACAGGAATGGCCCCCAGCCAATTTGAGTTTGAGAGCCCTGCTCTATGGGTTCAGGTCAGGCGAGTTTGCTAGTCAATCAAGCACAGTAACACCATGGTCATTGAACCAGCTTTTGGTACCTTTGGCACTGTGGGCAGGTGCCAAGTCCTGCTGGAAAATGAAATCAGCATCTCCATAAAGCTTGTCAGCAGAAGGAAGCATGAAGTGCTCTAAAATTTCCTGGTAGATGGCTGCGTTGACTGTGGACTTCAGAAAACACAGTGGACCAACACCAGCAGATGACATGGCAGCCCAAATCATCACTGACTGTGGAAACTTCACACTGGACTTCAAGCAACATGGAATATGTGCCTCTCCACTATTCCTCCAGACTCTGGGACCTTGTTTCCAAATGAAATGCAAAATTTACTTTCATCTGAAAAGAGGACTTTGGGCCACTGAGTTCTTTTTCTCCACAGCCCAGGTAAGACGCTTCTGACGTTGTCTCTGGTTCAGAAGTGGCTTGGTAGCCCTTTTCCTGAAGACGTCTGAGCGTGGTGACTCTTGCTGCACTGACTCCAGCTTCAGTTCACTCCTTGTGAAGCTCTCACAAGTGTTTGAATCAGCTTTGCTTGACAGTATTCTCAAGCTTGCGGTCATCCCTGTTGCTTGTACACCTTTTCCTACCCAAATTCTTCCTTCCAGTCAACTTTGCATTTAATATGCTTTGATACAGCACTCTGTAAACAGCCACACCTTTCAGTAATGACCCTCTGTGACTTACCCTCTTTGTGGAGGGCGTCAATGTTCGTCTTCTGGATCATTGACAAGTCAGCAGTCTTCTCCATTATTGTGGTTTCAAAGAACAAGAGATACCCAGAATTTATACTGTATGTATGGTCATTAATTGAAACTCAAATGTAAATATTTAATATTTTGAGATACTGATTTTTGACTTTCATGAGCTGTAAGCTCTAATCATCAAAATCAAAACTTTTGAAATGTTTTACTTTACATGCAATGAATCTAAAATATATGAAAGTTTCACTTTTTGAAATAGCTTACAAGAAAAAATTCATTACAAGAATGTCGTGCCTTTTCACGACATTCTAATCTATTGAGATGCACCTGTAAATTGAAAATAGCAGATGGCCTAAGACAGATCCTTGCGGCACTCCAAACTTTACTGGTGTTATTTGAGATGTTTCCCCGTTTAAATCTAGTTTGAGCGACGAATGGAGCTCAAGCATATTTCAGGCAGACCACGATGTGCCTGCAGCATCAGCTGACGCTCAGCTGATTGTAACTCCTCCCACTACAATTAATAAGATATATAAGTTAATCCGTACTCACACTTGCCATAGACTGTCGTACAGACAAACGTTGACTCATTCTCAGTTCTGTCGCACAGACACTCGCTTTTAATTCAGCTCAAGACAGCTTCAAACGCTAATCTGTTGCACAGACACTTGCTTAACAGTCTTCTAGTTCATCACAAACACTCACTCAGGACAGTTTTCAAACGGATTTAAAGGATGTTGACCATACAGATTTCGCTTCAGATTCCGGTTGTGTTTTGAACACACGATTCGCAGCATCGACCGGTATAAGCGGCTTGATTTGGAAGTGACTTGAGAACAATTCAGGAGAGATCAGGGCCCGTATTTATCAAGCCTCTAAGAATTACTCTCAAGAACACTGCTAAGAATTGACTTAAGTGGAAAAAAATTCTTGGCTCAAAGCTGTGATTAAAAGTTAGTTATCAATCATCTCAGTCGTACTTTAAGCGAAGTGTAGGACTAAATCTTAAGTGTCAGTCTTAGAGATGATTCACGACACTTTGCTGTGCCACAAATGGGATTTTGGATGACGACATATGCATGGACCAATCACTGAACAGATTTCCTTAATTAAGCATATTCTCAGATAAATTCTCATAGAATGGTTAAATTCCTAATAAGAGTTTACATTCAACACACATTTGACAATAAATAATTTTCAAGAGAATACATTATGGCAAGGAAACAAAGCGTCATCACAACTTAATTTAGGGTGCAGATAGACGATAATAAAGTGTATCGACGATGGTCAAAGATATCGCCTGTTGCTGATGCCTTTGACGACAGCGAGACGATTATTATTATTATTATTATCTGTCAAAAATAGACTAGGTGCCTATCTTTAGTGATGCAGCGCGGAGAGCCGCTTCAGAAACTTGCCACGGCGCGGCTGATCAGCTCCGGTGGCTGTGGAGCTGTAACGCGCAGCAGACGCGTGCAGTGTAAATAAAGGGTAAGAGATTTATTCATCACACAGTGTAGATTGCATAATACTCGCGCTAGACTGAAGTCAGTTATGATGTTGTTTGGTAATGTAAATGTTCTTTGCTCGTTTTGAATAACTGAGGAAATGTAACTTGTTTGATTAACTGTTCGTCGCCAAACATTTCAAAGACATTCCTCCTCTGCTGAAAGATTCGCGCACGTCTCTGTCTCTTCAGCGCCATCACAAGCCCCTGCTGGCAACTCCTAACCACTTGAGAGACCTCTCCAGCTGTCTTAAATAACTGGAAGAGTAAGAGTGATTCTTAGCTTTAAGAAATTTGATAACTTGCTTTTATACTTAAGTTTGAAAGTAGGAGTAAATTTCATGAATTCTCAGCACTTAAGACTAAAATGGCACTTTGAGAAGCTTGATAAATACGGGCCCAGATCTCCCTGCATGAAGAAGTTGTACATCATTAAGAAGATCAAGCATCCTCAACAGATGTGGATATACTTCACTCTCCATTCATCCGAATGTGTCTTCATGAAGCTAAGAATGGATATTACTGTTGTACCATTGTGTAGTACGTTTTTCTCTAACCTTTTTTAATTTGACTAGTCATTTTGTCTAGTTCATTTATGGATACACAGAGCAGTTGAGACAAATCAGGCAGGTTATCTGTGAATCTGTCTTTGGTGGTTGGAACAATAGTTCCATCCGGACAATAACGGAGCCATATAGTTAATATCAGTAATACGCAGCATGCACGATACAAGGTGGTGGTCAGTAACATCATCACTTTGAGGTACAATATCTATATTAGTAAGATCAATTCCATGCAATATAATTAAATCTGGCATATGATTAAAATGATGCGTGGGCCCGGAGACGTTTTGCTTGACCTCAAAAAAGTTTATTAAGTCCTAATGCATAAATTTCATTTACAATAACTGCTTTGGGTGCGAGTGATGGAATGTTTAGGAGCTCAAGCTTTAAAAAAAAATTGTTCTTTTATTTTGCATTTTTCTGGTTTAACCACAATCAGATATTTTCTAGATCCTGCATTAAATTTACATTTTGACCTCACTATTTGGGGAACAGACACAGTCTTTATAGATTGAATAACACAAGTACTTCTATCATTTGAGTGGGTAGAACAAAACCATCATAAAAGTTATTTGAGAATTGGATTACTTGTCATATGGAGCAGCATCCTGGAGATGTTGTCCGACAGGAGTTCTGCTCCAACTCTGCTGGGGTGCAGGCCATCAGCACGAAAAAGCCTAGGACGTTCCCAGAAAATATTCCTATTGTTAACAAAGAGCAGTTTCTGTTCTTTACACCACGACAATAACCATTCATTTAGAGCAAAATGTCTACTGAACCTTTCATGTCCTCGTCGATACGTAGGAAGTAATCCTTACACGATGATCCTCTTTGCTGGCGATGTGCTGCGTACCGTCTCGATCAGGCTCCTGAAGTCCCTCTTCAGAGTCTCTGTCTGCCGCAGCTTGATGTCAATTAATCACAATTAATTTCCAAAAAAAAAAAAATGTGCGATTAATCACGTTAATTCCTCCTGCTCCTATCCTCAATTTCCGTCATCTTCTCGGTGAGTCGCTCCAGCTGATTTCTTAAGTCCGTTACTGTCCTCCTATCCTCACGTGCAGCTGTTGAACGGAATCAACCCAGTCACGTGTCTGCTTCGTCGCGTTAGCTAGTGCCTCAAGCTCCGCTCTCGGCTCTTTAACAGAATTGTTGGTCGCTTGTTTGTCCGCACGCAGTTCCCGCAATGCTGGAGTCAGCACGGAATCCAGCGCATCTCTTACTGTCGAGGCCATAGCCGAATCCAAAGTGCTTTGCTGCTCTTTATGTGCTAGCTTGATACCGTTAGCGATAGCATCGTTGATATCCTCTCTGGAGATGGTGAAATCTTTGATTTTTTTCTTTATTGGCGATTGCCCAATCTCTCTTTTCCGATCGCCTTTGACTGTTGAAGTACTCATGATGGGTCCGATGCAAAGTGGTTCGAAATTTACTGACAGGATTACAAAATATTTGACAAAGTCAGCAGAGCGAAAGACTACGCGTGCATCAAAGTCGAAGGGTCACGTGATCTCCAATTAGTTAATTTTTTTTAATCGATTGACAGCACTACTTAAAACACTTTAATGTTTAATCTGAAAAGTCTTAAAACATGTGATAATGATAAACTTTGAGGAAGCAGCACTGGCGCGATTGTTCAGATAGGTGATTAGATTAAGTATCCTGTTAACAGCAGGTAGGCTAATTGTATTCGTAGGTGAACATAAAATATGTTATATATCACTAACAGTGAATGAGCCAGTGTAATGCAAATATGTCTGAAAGGTCTGACATAACAATAAGATGCGACATGAACAATATTGTATGAAGCATTGTCTGTTTACATCACGTTGCGCCTCGCGTTATGAAAACAATGTTTGGGATACCACAATCAAAACTTTGTGATTTAGACAGTTTGATGTTGGGTATTCATACAATTATGGTGAAAATTTGACATTTGTGTGTTCAGAAAGTAAAGAAATGCTTATATTACTTCAAGCAACAAGAGCAAACAACCCTGTGACGTCACACGCTGTGGTATTGCAAGATGTCAGTGCCCATGCTCCAAAAGATATAATAAATTTTTCTTCGAAATGGTTACATAAATCTTTTTTGTTATATATCTTTTGATTAAAGTGGAAATCAGATTACAAAATAAGTTAAACTTGACTGACTGCTTTGTTTAAACATCAGAAGCTACCTTTTAAATTTATGTTGGGAAGTAGAAAATAGTAATAATTTAATGCATTGTAGCAACAACTCTTGCAGTATAAAATTTGACTGAATGCAAAAAAAAAAAAAATCGAATTTATTTTCTTGGTACTAATTATCTAAATATCACAGCAGCCTCTGCCACTACAAGCTCTCCTTCAACTGAGTCTGAAACATCAGCTCCTTCAAGTGAGTATTTTCATGGACAACTGAGTAAAGTTGTTAATATGAAAATGGTACCTGTGTTTCATTCATTTTTATTTTTATTGTTAATGTTGTATATCGTAAGAATAATTGTGCTTTTTCATGTCAAATACCGAATATCAAACCTCAGTGTCTACCAGTTAAAATTAACGTTGGGAAATAGGAAATAGTAATAAGAAAAAAAATATTCATACAGTTTACAGCAATTTCATGTATTTTTATAACAACTCTTGCAATATAAAATTTGATTGTATCCAAAAGAAAAAAAAAGAAAAACAGAAAAAAACATAGCTTTTTTCCTTTGTACATCAAAATATTCCAGCAGCCTCTGCAACTACAAGCTCTCAAACATCAGCTTTTCCAAGTGACTATTTTTATTCATGAACAATTGTGTAAATACATTGATAGGAATATGATAATTCAGTTTATTATCAATGGTATGTTGTACTGATTTCATTGGGATTCAGCTTTGATGCCATCTCAGGTTATTTGGAGCAGAAAACTGCACAGCTGTATCCAGAACCCAGATCTCTGGGCTACCTACAAACATTATATAAATTATATGAAATTGTATGATTTCTACAGCTGTTTCAGGTGCAAGAATCACTAATCAGCTTCTTCTCTGTTCTTAAACAGGACCGAATGCGATCGAGAATCTCACAGTAACTGAAATCTCTACATCATTTGCGTTTCTGAAATGGGATAAACAACTCGAAATGGGGTCTTCCTTTAAGGTTCAATGGACTGTTAATGGAACATCTGGAAATGTAACAGTCACAGTCACAAATGTAACAGTCGCTGGTCTGACTGCTGGAGTCAATTACACATTTTGCATCAGAGTCGTTGCAGCAGATACATCAACAGAACCTGTCTGTATCTCAGCATGGACCAGTATGTAGACTTTAAAAACATTTGTCCTTTGCGTATTTACTTGACGTATTTGCTTGACTTCTGCCCACAAACAATTATATATTAAAATATCATAGTAATAACTGAAGTAATTTATTAATTGAAACAGTACTTCAGTATTCATACAATGTTTTATCTGTTTAGTGGTTTGCCACTTTAATGAGCAAATTTCTGAGATTTAGAATCGAAGCCATCTGATATTTACTCTATTAGTGGAATCATGTATACAGTGGTGGCCAAAATTATTAGAACACTAGCATTTTCAGCAGCTAAAAATGGTTTTAAGTAAGTTATTTCTATCTTTTGCTGTGTTTCAGTAGTATGAAATATCAGTTTACATTTCCAAACATTCATTTTGCCATTAATTGTAATAATCCAGTGAGATTTTTGTTTGCACAAGGAGTCTGACAACAGCCAGTGCTCCACACAGAGATCTGATCTGATAATCATCCAGTCTGTCTGGAATGACACGAAGAAACAGAAC
Source organism: Schizothorax lantsangensis (assembly GCA_027422415.1). NCBI lineage: Eukaryota > Metazoa > Chordata > Actinopteri > Cypriniformes > Cyprinidae > Schizothorax > Schizothorax lantsangensis. The sequence goes on along the minus strand of CM049854.1, from coordinate 9,731,543 downwards.
AAACTGAGACAGACTAAATACAGAAGAACTGTGGCAACGTCTCCAAGATGCTTCAAGAATCCTATCTGCAAAGCTACAGTACTGTTAAAAGTTTCAGGCACTTGTGTAAAAATGCTGTAGAATGAGGATGCTGTCGAAAATAAATAGATTTTCTTTATCAATTAACTTATATTAACTAATTTGGTTACACTTTATTTCGATAGTCCACTTTAGACATTCTACTAACTATAAGTAACTTTGTAACTACATGTCAACTAATTCTCATTAATTTGCAACTACTTGTCTACTAACTCTCAGTAGGGTAGGTTTAGAGTTAGTAGAATAAGTTGACATACTTGCAAAGTTTCTCATAGTCAGTATGTTGGATGTTAGAAGATATTAAGCAGACAGTTTACTAATACTCTAATGACTGTTTGACATGTAGTTGCAAAGTTACTTACTGTTAGTAGAATGTCTAAAGTGGACTATCAAAATAAAGTGTTACCACTAAATTAAATAAACTTTTGGTGTGACTATCCTTTGGGTTTTTTAAAAAAAAAAAACGTTTTGCCCTAGGTGCACTTGCACATAATTTTTCAGGTAGCATTGCAGGTAGGTTTTTTGGAGACATTGCCACAGTTCTTCTGGATTAGTCTGTCTCAGTTTGTTCTGTTTCTTCATGTCATTCCAGACAGACTGGATGATGATCAGATCAGATCTCTGTGTGGAGCACTGGCTGTTGTCAGACTCCTTGTGCAAACAAAAATCGCACTGGATTACTACAATTAATGGCAAAATGAATGTTTGGAAATGTAAACTGATATTTCCTACTGACACACTACAGCAAAAGATAGAAATAACTGACTAAAAAACATTTTTTAGCTGCTGAAAATACTATTGTTCTAATTATTTTGGTCACCATTGTATCTGACGTACCTGGACTCAATGAGCTCTCATCTAAAAACAAATATTATATTAATTTATAATAGCATTGTTCCAACAGCTGTTTTAGTTCATTCCATTACTGCTAATTATTTGCCCTTCTTTCCCCACACAGAACCGGATGTGATCGCGGATCTTAAAGTGACTGAAATCACAACATCGTCTGTGTTTCTGACATGGGATGAACCAGCCGGAAATAGAGATTTCTTTAAAATTAACTGGACTGATGATAAAACATACAATCATGTAAAAACCAATAACACACGGTATAACATAACTGATCTGACTGCTGGAGTCAAGTACACATTTATCATCACAGCTGTTGCAGCAGATCAATCAACAGAAGGAGAATCAGTGGTTACCTCAAAATATACTAGTATGTTTTCCACTTAAAAGTTTCCTGATTTCCGTAGCTGGAAATTCATATTTAATGACTGATGCCTTTCATATGTATAAATCTTTACTACAGTAAGTTTTCAGCATTCACATTTTAATTTTGAAATGTCTGTTATTTTTCACTCACAGAGCCTGACGTCATAATGAACCTCACAGCTGTTGATATCACAACATCCTCTGTCTTACTAAACTGGACTAAACCAAACGGTCAAAGCTCCCGTTATCATGTAGAATATGAAGATAAGAATGTGACTACTGAAAACACCTCCATCAAAATAAATGATCTGATTCCTGGAGCACAGTACACATTCAGAGTGTTTGCAGTTGCAGCTGATCATGTGACCGAGGGGAGATCCAATCAGATTTCACTGTATACCAGTAAGAGCTCTGATTGGATGTTTAATCTGAATGACGCCTCAGCCCCAAACCATCTCATAATTTCTTCCCTTTAGCAGAAAACTGTACAGCAACATCTTAAGCACTTGCAAATGCTATAACTGCTTTATCAGTTACTAATTGTATCAATGTTTCAACATATTTTAACTCTACCTCTTACCAGCATTTATGATTTATTCTTCTCTCTTCATACAGAGCCAGATGTAATCAGGAATCTCGCAGTGTCTAAAATCACAACCTCATCTGTGTTTCTGACATGGACTGTACCAGGTGGAAATAGATCTTTCTTTAAACTTAACTGGACTGATGAGAAATTGGACTTGAACAGAAATGCAACAGAAACTAATAACACTTCCTATAACATCACTGATCTGAATGCTGGAGTCAGTTACACATTCTGCATCACTGCTGTGGCAGCAGATCAATCAACAGAAGGAGAAACTGTCTGCATCTCAAACTATACCAGTATGTAATATTTTTTTGTGAATTTTTTATTTTATTTTATTTAAAGGCAAACTCAAATACACTAAAAAAAAAAACAACATGAAATAAATAACTCATGAATACAAAAACTACACATCAAAGAGAAGAAATAAGATGTTAGAAGACCAGATGGTTGTTATGGACAATGGTCTGCATGATTGTTCGAGGAGAAAAGAGCAAACAACTGAAGCGGAAACAACAGAATTATCAGTGGGGAGAATTACTTTTCACAAGGGATGTACAGGCAATTCTGTCAGCATTATCACCATTTCTGTCCAAAATGAAAACATTCAAATCTCTTCAAACAGTTATCAAAACACCCCTAGTTCACATCAGTCGCAGCAAAAGAGACCACCTCGCAATATTTACCATTGCATCCATGAACACCATCCTTCCACAAATGGGCCTCCTGGACCAAAGCAGTGTCAACCCTCTTTCGCCGCAATAGTTCTAAAAAACTTGAATGTTTATGGGGGCCATTTAAACAATTGACATTATAACTTAGTATATCAATTTCAGTCATTACTATCAAACAAATGAGTGAACTGAACAAATGAGAGAAAGTTATACCACTGCAAATGAATTAACTCAAGTCTGCCTTTAAAAAACCCATTAACATAAAGAAAACCCACCCCATAAAACTTTACAGACTGGGGTGAAAACCCCAGGCTGCCGCCCTCCCCTGTCTTAATCAGTGACAGTAACATGACAGCCAGTACCATTCTTTAGCACACCGCCATTAGCCCTATTATAAGAGAACAGAATAACTTCGAATTTACACGAGTAATAAAGTGGGGTAAAAAAAGAGCATGTATACTCTCTATAACAAGGAAACAAACAAATAATTGCATCATGTACACTGAAAACTGTACATTAGTGATACCAAGTTTCCTAGCTTACATGAAGAACTGCCAGTAGCCGATTGTCACATGAAGTTCTAGATCAGTAAATCAAAAGTCGAGTCACTCGGTATTATCAAACCCTTATGCCACGTCCATCCCGGAAGAATGAGGAGCGGGAATGGAGCTCAGGAACTGACGCGCTTCGTCCGGTGAGTGCATTAGTTTGGTCTCGCCATGTTTCATGATGATCTTCAGCGTACTGAAGAAAGGTCTGCAGACCTGCCTCTTTCAATTCCTTCCGTATTGTACTGAAGGAGCTCCGCTTCTTTGCCGTCGTGGGAGAGAAGTCGGGGAAAAAGCTCAACATCGCACTGTCACCCGCTTTCACAGGACCGCGGCGTCTTGCTTCATTTAGAATCAAATTCCTGTCATTGTAGGTAACAGTTTGAAGAGAAACACTCGCGGTTTGGAGTGATCCGTTGAAGCTCTGGAGTAAACTCGATGCACACGTTCGATCTCGATATCTCTGCCCGCAAGTGATGGGATCCAGATCGGCAGTGACCGTTTCAGAAAGCCAATCGGGTCATCCTTCTCAGCCCCTTCAGGTAGTCCCAGCAGGCGGAGATTACTGCATCTGCTGCGGTCCTGTGTTGCTCGAGGGCATCCAGATGCATAGTGTGTTCACCGATCACCTTTTTCTGCTCTCTCTGTTCCCCGATTAAAATGTCAACTTTAGAGCATATATTCTGGATTGTAGTCATGTGAGAGGTGAATTCGGTGCGCATTGCTGCTAATTCAGCCTTCAAAATGTCCTCAAATCGCTTTATAGTGATCGCCATATTGTCTTCCATGTCTCGGCCTGCCACGGCCGCTGGTTTAGTTTTCTTCTTACTTGGCGAGGATGATGGTGAAAGATAAGTGAGTTTCCAACTGTGTGAAATCTCCAGATAACCGGCAAACGAAAAAATTACCCCAAATGTAAGAAAAGAAGACGAACAACAGTAAAATACAGGTTATATACACAGAGCTCAGCTAATGTGCGTCTTGGCTCATGAAAGTGTCACGTGATCCCCCCTACCAGTATGTAATATTATGAATTATCTGTCACCTTTTTTTGTATATGGTTGTAATGATGCAAAAGTGATTACTGCAACTATATTTCATCTCAGACAGTACAGTATGCCGAGTTTTAGATAAGGGATGAACTTGAAATGTCATAGATATAAAATGGGTCCGTGTACGTTGCGTTCATTCGTTTTTTGATTTAAAATTGAAAACAGAAACATGAGAAAACGGCACCATTTTCGTTTTTCGTTTTTTCAAAAAAATAAAAAAACAAGAAATCGCCTTGATTTTCCGTTTTTACATTCAGGGTTAGAAAATGGATAAACAGCTTGAATGTTCGATTTCCACGTGTGGGAGGGAATTAAACGCCCCTTTCCACTGATTGGTCAAGCAAGGATCAAATGGTGCCGTCATCATGTCGTCTTCAGTTTTATGCAACAGAATAAAAGCGTTTGTTGCAACTCCTGCGTTCAACTCCCTCTCATCAAACAACCAGACTAACAAATGGCTTGACACAAACCATACTGGGGCAGCGCCTATAGACAGGGCTTACTTCTGTGTAGGCATAGATTCTCTATGGCAAATACAGGTGCATCTCAATAAATTAGAATGTCTGGAAAAGTTCATTTTTTCTTGTAACTTATTTCAAAAAGTGAAACTTTCATATATTCTAGATTCATTACATGTAAAGTAAAACATTTCAAATGATTTTTGTTTTAATTTTGATGATTAGAGCTTACAGCTAATGAAAGTCAAAAATCAGTATCTCAAAATATTAGAATATTTCTTAAGATCCATCAAAATAAGGATTTGCAAAACAGAAAAGTTCAAGTTCTTTAAAGTATGCTCATTTCTGCACTCAATACTTGGTCGGGGCTCCTTTAGCACAAACTCCAGCATCAGTGAGGAGTGGCATGGAAGCGATCAGCCTGTGGCACTGCTGAGGCACTATTGAGCCTTCAGCTCGTCTGGATTGTTGGATCGACTGTTTCTCATCTTTCTCTTGAAAATATCCCATAGATTCCATATGGGGTTCAGGTCAGGCATGTTGTCTGGCCAATCAAGCACAGTAATATCATGGTCAGCAAAGCACTTGGAAGTGTTTTTGGCAGTGTGGACAGGTGCTAAATTCCTGCTGGAAAAGGAAATCAGCATCTCCATAAAGCTTGTCAGCAGATGGAAGCATGAAGTGCTCTAAAATTTCCTGGTAGATGGCTGCATTGACTTTGGACTTGATAAAACACAATGGATCAACATCAGCAGACGTCACGGCACCCAAATCATCTCTGACTTCAGAAACTTCACACTGGACTTCAAGCAACATGGATTCTGTGCCTCTCCACTCTTCCTCCAGACTCTGGGACCTTGATTTCTGAATGAAAAGCAAAATTTACTTTTATCTGAAAAGAGGACTTTGGACCACTGAGCAGCAGTCCAGTTCTTTTTCTCCACAGCCCAGGTAAGATTCTTCTGACGTTGTCTCTGGTTCAGAAGTGGCTTGGTAGCCCTTTTCCTGAAGACATCTGAGCGTGGTGACTCTTGATGCACTGACTCAAGCTTCAGTCCACTCCTTGTGAAGCTCTCCCAAGTGTTTGAATCAGCTTTGCTTGACAGTATTCTCAAGCTTGCGGTCATCCCTGTTGCTTGTGCACCTTTTCCTACCCAATTTCTTCCTTCCAGTCAACTTTGCATTAAATATGCTTTGATACAGCACTCTGTAAACAGCCACACCTTTCAGTAATGACCTTCTGTGACTTACCCTCTTTGTGGAGGGTGTCAATGTTCGTCTTCTGGATCATTGCTAAGTCAGCTGTGCTCCCCATTATTGTGGTTTCAAAGAACAAGAGATACCCAGAATTTCTACTGTATGGATGGTCATTTATTGAAACTCAAATGTAAATATTCTAATATTTTGAGATACTGATTTTTGACTTTCATGAGCTGTAAGCTCTAATCATCAAAATTAAAACAAAAAAACTTTTGAAATGTTTTACTTTACATGTAATGAATCTAAAATATATGAAAGTTTCACTTTTTGAAATGTTACAAGAAAAAATGAACTTTTTCACAACATTTTAATTTATTGAGATGCACCTGTACTAGGTGCTTATTGCAGGAATATGTATGTACCTCAGATCTGCAGCCACGTTAACCTTTTAGTCTATTTCTTTTCTTTAGACATTTATTTAGCTGCCCAGTTATCAAAATCTGTGTGGCAAAGCTGCATGACATTTACATTATAGTGAAGTGCAGACCAGTATCGATTTTAGTGTGAATATAAAGCTATCTTAATGTTTTGATTATTATTTAGATTTTTTTTTCGTAGAGAAGATTATATGATACTGTTATTATCCGACGGCATGTTACACATGTATAATGCATGGCATTTTTATAGAAAAGGGCATTTTTCTAACTTTATCAAATATGTTTGTCAACTTTAATATAAAATTCCTGAATTTAGTAAATATTTGAAAAATATGATATTATAGGTGTTACCAATTAAATCAGTACCAGCCAAAGCCATCTTTGCACTGTGGCACAGAAGCTGCATCTTAAGTTAATGTATTTACACAATTAATGCTGCTCAAACAGCAGTAAATGCACTAACACAGCAATTTCATTATGGAATGAGATGAGTTTTAAACAAAACATTTTTGAATAGCCTACAGAAATATGAAATGAGTGGCACAATGAAACAATTGGATGCTTGAATTATGAAGGTTACATCGCCAGTAGGTGGCGATAAGTAATTTTGTTGATGAATGAATCATAGAGTCATCAATTCAACCGATTCGTTCAAAATGCTGATTTGTTCAGGAGCAAAGCAAATGGGTCATTGAATCACTCACTCAAACGATTCATTCAAAGACTCAGATTCATTCAAGAATGAAACGCCTGTGTTTTAAGTCAAATAAAACAGAATGTTTTGTGTCTAAAATATTATAAAATATTAATGAAACTGTACTGTCTAAAATAAAAGTTATGACTGCTGGATATACTAAAATAAATACTGCTCTGTGCTTCACTATAATGTAAATGCATTCGCCCCGTGTTGTCCAGTGCGTCACGCAGCTTTGCCACACATATTTTGATAACTGGACAGCTAAATAAAATATGCGGTGCGCCAAAAAATAGACTAAAAAGGTAATGTGGCTGCAGATCCGAGGTACATACATATTTCTGCAATAAGCACCTAATAATTGCCATAGAGAATCTATGCCTACACAGAAGTAAACCCCGTTCAGACTCTTATTCTGTTATACAGTACTGAAGACGACATGATGACGGCACCATTTGATCCTTGCTTGACCAATCAGTGGAAAGGGGCGTTTAATTCCCTCCCACACGTGGAAATCGAACATTGAAGCTGTTTGTCCATTTTCTAACCCTGAATGTAAAAACGGAAAATCAAGGCGATTTCTTGTTTTTAAATTTTTTTGAAAAAACGAAAAACGAAAATGGTGCCGTTTTCTCATGTTTCTGTTTTCAATTTTAAATCAAAAAACGAATGAACACGGACCAAAATGTGTAATGTTAATTAATATCAGTGGAATTTTGTCATGATTTATCGAAGAAGGTGAATTATCTTAGATGACAATTTGCAATACCACACATTTAAAAAAGGCAAAGAAAGGAAGAATGGACCCAGAGTATGAATTAGGTGGCTGGGAGCCTACAAATGACCTCAACTGGAACAATATGTATTATTATATAAAGTAACAAACATAAAGAAAAATGAATATGCAAAAGATTCTCCGCTTCGCGTTGTGACCGCATCACCACCTCGGGTGTGCATTATTTTTCGAATAATTCAACAGACCTAAGTCAATTATTCCTTACTTATACTACGGGGCTGTTGAATGCTTGAATCTGATTGGCTGACGAACGTTCTAAGTGTGCAATTATTTTCAGGGAAATGCACGGCGAACGAAATTCCAGGCAGTTCTTGACCACATTACATGACCATATCACTTCGCCAAATGATTTCTGTTATTTCAAAGGTCTTATAACAGCAAAATAACCAAAACCCACAACGACACTGGCCAAACAAATAAATATAGTAAACAAAAGGATAAAAATGACAGATCATGTCCATGTTTTTGCCAGAAAATTCAAGTGGTGCTCGCTGCAGAGCCAAATGGGAGGAGCTAGAGCTCCAGCTCCCCCTCGCTGGATCTAGTGGGCGGGGCTTCAAGCGCCATCAGGTGGCTGTTAATGTTAGTGCGAGTTCAACCATAATTGAAGTAAATGTTTGTTTTGATTCACAAGATGCTGCCCTGGCATAGATATTATTGGCTTATTTTTCTCTAATATTTGTCATGATTATGATTATTTTCAGCATGGTTAGTATCGTTTCTGTGACAAACGGCATTACGTAAATACTAACATGAACTAAATCATCTGATTAATTAATGTAATAAATAATAATAACAGTAATTATAATAATAGGCTAAATAATAAAGTTCTACTAGGTTACGTACTATCTGCCCATTTTTGTATGTAAATGTGAATGCATAAACTCCAACAGGCTAGTTGTATTTTTTTTATTATATTTTAAATTTAAATGCAATATTGACTGTAATTTTAGATAGACTCAGCCTTCATGTGATAGGCTATGAATTATGCTATTTTGTTAATGTAAATAAGTAACCAGTCCAGTAGTCTAAAACCAGCCATGTGACTTCTCACACTAGAGGAAAAACAAGATAACAAATGTGCTCTGAGATAAATGAGGTATCCACTCCAACAACATTTGGGAGAAGAAAGATGTAATTTAATAGTCACATACTCCACTGTCCTACAAGTTTGCGCTGGCTTTATTTGTTTCTTTTAACCTAAATTAGCAAAATGTGCATCTAAACATAAAATAAATCTTAAATCTAGATAAAATATTATAATAAGAATAAATATAAACATATTTCAAGAACAACACTTCTTATACTTTCTTATATTTTACAAAACAAAAAAACAATAATTACATTGTAGTACCCCATTGGTAGATTCACAAGTGAGGATTGTGTAAACAAGACACACAGATATCTCTTTTGTCTCATATTTCCTGCAAGAAAAAATCCATGTCCTCTATTTTCTTAAAAGTGAAAAGGAAGGGAGCCCGCATTTGTTCTTCATCCCTTTCACCTTCATAAAACATGGTGTTTATGAACAAGTCTCGCATCGTGATAGCCAACAAGGCATCATCCTCCTTCATCCTTAAGATCTTTGGCAGTTTAATCTTCCCAGCAAAGTGGTGTTGGTTCTCCTCCACACTTACAGGCCAGCTGAATGTTTTTCATCACCGCTGAATCCTGTGTGCAATATAAGAATTCCAATAATAATGTAATTAATGAAGTGCTGCTCATAAACACCTTTATGAAACAGGAAAGGTAAATACATAAGTCAAGCAATACATAAACATTCCCTCTACATACATAGATTCCTGGTGTTGGGTGATCTCCATGATATCTGACTCAGGTGGAGTGACTTCCATGTCATCTGGATTTGGTAGTTCTTGTTCCTGGGTGACTAGTTGTTGGACTTGACTGTGGGAAGTGACAAACATTACAAATGTTTTTAGGTATGCATTGCTTTATTTTTACATATTGCCTGCATACTGGAAATGCACAGTATGGAGGTTTTAATCAAAAGTGTAGTTATCAATATCATACCTTGTCAAGGGAAATGTCTGAATTAACTGATAGCACCACCACTTCCTGATTATAGGCAAGCCAGACTGATAAAAGATAGCAATTGAAAATCTTAGTCATTTTTTTTATTGTTGAAAGTGTTCTCTCAGTCCTTTTTGCTTTACAAAATTACAAATAACCATAAATTGATGCAAACGCACCACAGCAAAATCAAATGGCTTTAAGAGTGCAACATGGAGTGCATACTAAAAAAACTATATTAACAAATGTGGTGTTTAGCACACAGACACAGCTGTATAGCAATTATAAGACCACTTACCATCAACGTGAATACCCCACAATCAATTCCTCCTAGCTGAAGAGGGGCACCCTGTTAATTATAGACCATATACAATAAATACAGTATATAGCTGCCATGTCCGGTGATTGTTTTTTGTTTAAGTCTTTGTTTGTTTATAGTTTTGTTAAAAAAGTGCACTTAGTTTACTGCATTCTTTCTTAACACTCCACTACAGATATGAAAAGTTCACAAGCAAAGTTAAAAAGCTGTACCTCAAAATCTGTCAGTACAGACATGTTCCAATGGCCGGGAGAAATGTGATTTCCCAGTTTTCTAAAGTAACCCCGGTGTCCTGGCCAAATTCCCTCCACTGGCCCTTTCAATCATGGCCTCCTAATAATCCCCATCCACTTGATTGGCTCTATGACTCTCTCTCCTCTCCACCTGTAGCTCTCCACTTCTCCGAAACGCACGTAAGAAGCATCACAGGTTACAACTACAAATATTTCAGCAAAATGTATATTTTAGTCAGAGTTATTGCGCTCCTATTTCATTGCGCGCCGTCTGTTTGGCGCGCATGCGCACGGCGGCGCTCATTCTAAATGAAGTCTGAAGTTTAGCAGAGAATCGCAAAGCAAAAGCTCACGCACTTCTGACAGCAAAATGGAAATATTTCCATGGCTTTCTAACATTTACAGATGGAGAATATACCTGTGAATTGTAAGTTATGCATTACGGAAAACAGCAAACACATTAAACAGCGCGAGAAGCATCTCTGTCAGCGGCACACGCAGCCTTTCTGTCAGAGCATCTGTGAGCGCGAGCCGCTTTAAACTGAAACTATAAACTATAGGCTACTGTATCTTACGAGTTTTTTTTATAGCCCTTCATATAAAGCTTGTCACATGTTTAGAACAAATTGTATTATGCACTTTCTCCGCAGCAGTTCAGTTTGTGTCCTCCCTAGATATTTTATCAGATGCGCTCGTATCAAACTACTGTATATCAATATTAACTGTATTGCTTCATAATAACGTATCGATTATAAAGAATATATCGATATATCGTACAAACTCTATATACCGCCCAGCCCTAGCTTTAATTAAAATGCCTAAAGCTAAAATTCTCTTGTATTCGCATTTTTAAACCTGTTTAAACCAACAAAATAGAGCATTATAACCTTTTTAGTCCACAATACCAGTTAAATGCTTCCTTTTGTGATCTGATAGCTTCTTGTCACAGAATGAGGCAGAAAATATGTTCCATAGGCTACTAATGCATTGATTAGCAATGGATTTTAAATATACTTAATTATTATGAAAATACCAGAGATGGCTTGAATAACACAGACAAACTATATATTGTCTTAGTCAAGTGTTTAATGTATTTGTTTTATCATTCAAAACGTTTTTATCTTCTGTTTACTCAGTTACAGGAATAGCAATGCCTTTGTCCATATCGGGGATTTCCTGGAGCTTCATTAGTTCCATATACAGTATATGTGTGTGTGTGTGTATGTATATGTATATGTATATGTATATGTGTATATATATATATATATATATATATATATAAAACAAGTATCGGTTCAGGCACCGGCACCGTTTTAAAAGTATCGATTTGGCACCGGTATCGAAAAAAAAAAAAACGATACCCAACCCTAATACTAACAGGTAAAGCTGGCAGAGGATCACTGTTATATGGAGGCAACCACGTGACCACCACATAACTGTTGACAGCAAACACATCTTTGCCCTGAAAAGATAGAAACACATAGTGCAGTGTGACATTAAATATTTTTCATAACCCCTGAATTACTAAAAACAACAAAAGCTATCAAACTGACCTGTGAAGCTGCAAGTGCAGCTATGAGCTGAAAGCACTGATTGCCAATCTGGTAAAAAAAAAAAATATGGAAGAATATTAGTAAAGTTGCATTCATATCAACCCTATGTCAACAGCAACATAATGCATATGAATAGACATTTACTGTTGCCTCTAACTCATCAAAGGCCAAAGACCAAAAGTCACTTCTCTTTAATGTTTGGGTTGGGCTCAGCTGAAGTAAATCTTCATTTGAATCTTTGGCTCTATCCAAGACATAAGCCAGCCGATAAAATGAAATAAACATTGTTATGTAACTTAGTAAAACATACAAATATGAACAGTAATCCAGATAACAATATTTATGACAATCATTGAAATATGAATAAATTATCTAATTCTGTTGTGCTGGGATATAGTCAACATCCTATATCCTCCTGCCTGCATGTTCATCTGTTTGGCTTGTTGTTACGCCTTGAACTAGGTCAGATGGGCTAGGACAGTCTTAAGAGAAGATCCATATTTGTAAATTATTTTTTATGGTTTTAGTAAAGCTTGTTTATAGCTGAAGAAAGTTAGAAATCACAAGTAAAAAAAATATATATATTGATCTGAACTCCTGATGTGAAAACGGGAGCAGTAGAAAACATGAAGTATCATGAAATATTCCCCAAGATAGAAAGAGTATTTATATACTTGTCTTTAATATTTACAATGATTCAAATTAAGTTATGTAATGCAGAAAATCTATAACAACATGTAACAACAAAATGAAGTATGTGAAATACTTCAGACTTCCCAAAGATTTCACAACACAACATATTAAATGAACAATGTATTTTTAGTTTAAAATGCTAGGAAGAAATTACTATGACATGCAAAAACATTAAGGTTCAACAAGTATGTGTTTCTCACACGTCACACCCACAGTATAATTAAAATGATTCACACACACACAAGTTACCTTCTTCTTGAACTGCATTTCGCATGTGATTAGCTACATGATTTCGGGGCTCATGTAAATGGTTATACACCGATGTACAGTAGGCACAGTGGTATTTTTGGCAGCACACTGTGCATCTCTCGATAGATGATAGACAGCAGGGGATCCTGTCCTCGCAAAAGTATTGTCTGATGCATCTGTTCAGGTTAAACAAATACTGAAATAAAATAAATAAACTATGATTAAATAAAAACACTACACATGCTTAAATGTAAGTTAGCATGGGGGATGGGAGAATGCTAGCACTTATTAGCTATCTATAGTTACGTGAAAAAAACTCCCGATCGACACAGCGAAATATTGATTCATAAATGAAAGATTTAGATTTTATATACATCTCAAAGTTCGGGTTATCTTTAAAGTACAGTTTTCTTACCGTGCTATACAGGTTGTACATTAGGTCGAATGGACTCTGCCTGCACGGCGGTGCATCTGGACCAATTATGCATCAAGCCCCGCCCACTAAATCCAGCGGGGAGGAGCTCTAGCTCCTCCCATTTGGTTCTGCAGCGAGCACCCTCTCAGAAAATTGCGCTTTATTATGTACGGAAAGCACATACTCTATCTCTCCCGGTCTCTCTCCCTCACAGACCGCACATACATAACAGTTGTTTGCACACACACTAACATACATCGCGCTAATGTTGTTAGCGCTACTCTGACGATTTTATTAGTAGTTTTACAAATTAAAAACTACATGATTTCTCACAAGCGAGTTAAACGGTTTCTTCTTGTTCGTGAAGAAAATGAACTAAGTTTCACTATAACTAGAGACATTGCTGCCGAACACTGGAGAGACGCAGACAGAGGTAAATTAACGTTAATCTCTCTCTCTCTCTCTCATAACTTGGTTATTAACTGCATTAGTCTGCTATCAACGGCTCAAGCCTCCGTTACGGTTTAAAGTGACGTTTTGGAATTAGCAACGGAGTCATCGGATGAGATGCGGAAGAAATAATCCTACTCTCAATAGCGATTTAAAGGTGCACTGTGTAATATTTAGGATGATCTATAGACAGAAATGCAATATAATATACATAACTACGTTTTCAGAGGAGTATAAAGACCTTACTTAATGAACTATTATGTTTTTATTACCTTAGAATGAGCGATTTATAACTACATATACCGTGGGTCCCCTCACATGGAAGTCGCCATCATTTTTTCTACAGTAGCCCTTAACGGACAAACTGCTCTACAGAGCGCGTATCGTCACTATGTTGTTCTCGTGAAAAAACACTGACACAGTGATGAACAAGTAACAGTAATATTCGCAATGACATCGTTTATTGAATAATTAAGTAAATATAAGGCCTTAATTTACCTTTGTAAAGAAACCTCATTGCTCTCTGCGGTCTCAGACGACGGCATCTTAGCCCTGTATCGGCCACCGTAGCTTCTCTGAAGGGAGGGGTGAGCGGGGGACTGAGCCGTTGGTTGCAATTTGCAAACTCAACCGCTAGATGCCGCTAAAAACTACACACTGCACCTTTAAGTAGAAAAACCGGACGAATGCCTTGAAATATATCATCTGATCAATGTCTTGAGGTGTGGCAACCGTAGTATAAGCGGAATAATTGACTTCGGTCCGTTGAATTATTAGAAAAATAATGCACACCCTGGTGTGTGCATTATTGAGGTGGTGATGCGGTCACAACACGATTCAACGGCCCGTCGTCAATTATTCCTTACATATAAAAATAAAAAATCACATAATATTGAATTGTGAACTGCATTTGTGACGTGCAGTTATAAATAAGCATCATGGTAGTATTCCATTCCACTGAATTTATGTTTATGAATTATGTGCCTGGGAGCCTACAAATGACCTTAACTGGAACAATATGTATCATTAAATAAAGTAACATACAAATAAAGAATAATCAGCATTCCCAGCATAGTCAAAAATGTAGGGGTAATGTTAAATAGCAATTATGATATTTAACATAATACAAGAAGTATGCTCATAATTACATGAAGATATTAAAATCATAAATAACACTTTAAACAACAAAGCCAGAGATGAAGAGTATGTTCATGTTTATTGCCATCAGTGTTAGAAATGAACTTTCCCATAGGGAAATGTTTCCCCCTCAAACTGATTTCCAGGGGCACTTTTTATCTTTATATGGGGTCTTTATATTTTTCATAAACTTTTAAAATTGTCTGTCATCTTTAATGTTAAATTCTTAAATTTAGTTTAAGAATTTAATTATTTAGTTTAATAAGACAAAATAGGCTGTTAAACGTATTAAACCATCTTTGCAATGAAGAGCTGGCATATAAGCTCCATCTGAGCTTTACTTTAATCATAATTGTATAATTCATCCATCTGTTGTAATTTTACCACCATTACATATCATTTACTTTTCTCTCCCCACACAGAGCCAAATGTGATCAGGAATCTCGCAGTAAACAACATCACAACATCATCTGTGTTTCTGACATGGAATGAACCAGGTGGAAATAGAGATTTCTTTAAAATTCAATGGACTGATGAGAAAACAAACAGAAATTCAACTACTAACACTTCCTATAACATCACTGGTCTGACTGCTGGAGTCAGTTACACATTCTGCATCACTTCTGTGGCAGCAGATCAATCAACAGAAGGAGAAACTGTCTGCATCTCAAACTATACCAGTATGTAAAACTATAAAATATCTGTTTTGTGCTACATAGTACATTATCAGAATTATACCTTTCTGCAACTCACAGTATACCAGTATGTAGAATTTTTGAATATCTTTTGCCTTTGTTTTTGTACAAATTCCCATCGAAAACTGTTATCAGAATCAGAAAGAGCCTTGTTGCCGAGTATGCTTGCGCATACAAGGAATTTGTTTTAGTGACATGAGCTTCCAGTACACAGAGACAAGAACACACAGACAATAAAAATAAAATGAGAATAAAAAATGCACAAATGTAAATATAAATAGACAAAAATTGAAAAGTAAATAAATTGTATGTACAGTTGTGCTATAGATGATAGAATGGAATAGAATAGAATGAGATGCAGGGATGTGCTAGAATGGAGGTGGTAACAAATAAATATAAGGTTATTGCATATTTTTATTGCATAATGTGGGGAACATTTAACTGTTCATAAGGTAGATTGCCTGGAGGAAGAAACTGTTCTTGTGCCTGGCTGTCCTGGTATTTGGGGCTCTGTAGTGCCGGCCAGATGGCAAAAGTTCAAAAAGGGGATGACTTGTATGTGAGGGATCCAGAGTGATTTTCTGAGCCCTTTTCCTCACTCTGGATGTATACAGTTCTTGGAGGAAGGGCAGGGGAGCACCAATAATCCTTTCAGCAGTCCGAACCATTCTCTGTAGTCTTCTGATGTCTGATTTTGTAGCAGAACCAAACCAGACAGTTATTGATGTGCACAGAACAGTGAGTGTCCGTTTGGCTGCAGACAGACCCTCGATGTTAAGTTGTAGAACTCTAAGTGCCGGTCCAATGGCTTGAAAGTCACTGCACACTGGCTCGTCGGGATCTGCTGATGGTTGTGGCACATGACCGGGATTCAATGCTAGAATTCGGTCTACTGGTTGGATCATTGCAACTTTGGATCCTGGCTAGAAACCAGGTCGGAGTTGACAGGCAGCGTGACGAGAACGCTGATCCAATGCTCCCCTGTGAACTGATCAGCGAGTTTCTGTAAAGCTGAGCTCACGTGCGCTTGCGGTGGAATGTAAACACTCACGAGAATGAACGAGTGAAACTCCCGCGGCGAGTAGAAAGGCTTACAGTTAATGAAAAGCGCTTCTAGTGTTACAGAGGAAATTAGAAAATGGTGTAACTATCAATGAAACCTCCATCAAAATAAATAAAACAGATAATTTGTTAGATCTTAGTATTTACTAAAATGTCATCTAGATTCATTAAATGTTCTGATGGAGTTATTATAAACAATCTAATCTTCATTCTAAAAAAAAACATTTTAATCCCCAAATGTCTATTTTTCACTCACAGAGCCTGACGTCATAATGAACCTCACAGCTGTTGATATCACAACATCATCTGTCTTACTAAACTGGACTAAACCAAACGGTCAAAGCTCCCGTTATCATGTAGAATATGAAGATAAGAATGTGACTACTGAAAACACCTCCATCAAAATAAATGATCTGATTCCTGGAGCACAGTACACATTCAGAGTGTTTGCAGTTGCAGCTGATCATGTGACCGAGGGAAGAGCCAATCAGATTTCACTGTATACCAGTAAGAGCTCTGATTGGATGTTTAATCTGAATGACAAAAACAATATTATCTTCATTCAAAAAAAAAAAAAAAACCTTTGCTAGCCAAACTCTATTGAAGAATAATAATTGAAAACATTATTATTATTTAAAAAAATGACATAATATTGAATTGTGATCTGCATTTGTGACGTGCAGTTATAAATAAGCATCATGGTAGTATTCAATTCCACTGAATTTATGTTTATGAATTATGTTGCATGGGAGCCTACAAATGACCTTAACTGGAACAATATGTATCATTAAATAAAGTAACATACAAATAAAGAATAATCAGCATTCCCAGCATAGTCAAAAATGTAGGGGTAATGTTAAATAGCAATTATGATATTAAATATAATACAAGAAGTGTGCTCTTAATTACATGAAGATATCAAAATCATAAATAACACTTTAAACAACAAAGCCAGAGATGAAGAGTATGTTCATGTTTATTACCATCAGTGTTAGAAATGAACATTCCCATAGGGAAATGTTTTCCACCCAAACTGATTTCCAGGGGCACTTTTTATTAGGGCTGCACGATATATCGCATGCGATATTTAATACCCATCTTGTCAGTAAAGCCGGTTCTGTAATCAGTGGTGATTTCCATCACATGCATGATTTCACATGGAGCAGCATTTACTACACAGAGCCGTTGTTCACTGACAAGCTGCGCAAAACCATGCTGATAATGAACAGGATGCGCATTAAATATCGCATGCGATATATCGTGCAGCCCTACTTTTTATCTTTATACAGGGTCTTTATATTTTTTCTAACCTTTTAAAAATGTCTGTCATCTTTAATGTTAAATTCTTAAATTTAGTTTAAGAATTTAATTATTTAGTTAAATAGAATAATAAGACACAATAGGCTGTTAAACCATCTTTGCAATGAAGAGCTGGCATAGAAGCTCCATCTGAGCTTTACTTTAATCATAATTGTATAATTCATGCATCTGTTGTAATTTTACCACCATTACATATCATTTACTTTTCTCTCCCCACACAGAGCCAGATGTGATCAGGAATCTCACAGTAAACAACATCACAACATCATCTGTGTTTCTGACATGGAATGAACCAGGTGGAAATAGAGATTTCTTTAAAATTCAATGGACTGATGAGAAAACAAACAGAAATTCAACAACAAACACTTCCTATAACATCACTGGTCTGACTGCTGGAGTTAGTTACACATTCTGCATCACTTCTGTGGCAGCAGATCAATCAACAGAAGGAGAAACTGTCTGCATCTCAAACTATACCAGTATGTAAAACTATAAAATATCTGTTTTGTGCTACATAGTACATTATCAGAATTATACCTTTCTGCAACTCACAGTATACCAGTATGTAGAATTTTTGAATATCTTTTGCCTTTGTTTTTGTACAAATTCCCATCGAAAACTCCTGTTACAGAGTAAATTAGAAAATGGTGTAACTATCAATGAAACCTCCATCAAAATAAATAAAACAGATAATTTGTTAGATCTTAGTATTTACTAAAATGTCATCTAGATTCATTAAATGTTCTGATGGAGTTATTATAAACAATCTAATCTTCATTCTAAAAAAAAAAACATTTTAATCCCCAAATGTCTATTATTTTTCACTCACAGAGCCTGACGTCATAATGAACCTCACAGCTGTTGATATCACAACATCCTCTGTCTTACTAAACTGGACTAAACCAAACGGTCAAAGCTCCCGTTATCATGTAGAATATGAAGATAAGAATGTGACTACTGAAAACACCTCCATCAAAATAAATGATCTGATTCCTGGAGCACAGTACACATTCAGAGTGTTTGCAGTTGCAGCTGATCATGTGACCGAGGGAGGAGCCAATCAGATTTCACTGTATACCAGTAAGAGCTCTGATTGGATGTTTAATCTGAATGACATAAACAATATAATCTTCATTCTAAAAAAAAACAACCTTTGCTAGCCAAACTCTGTACAATAATAATAATTGAATACATTAATATTATATATATACAGTATATATTACAAAAAAAATCACATAATATTAAATTGTGAACTGCATTTGTGATGTGCAGTTATAAATAAGCATCATGGTAGTATTCCATTCCACTGAATTTATGTTTATGAATTAGGTTGCTGGGAGCCTAAAAATTATCTTAACTGGAACAAAATGTATCATTATATAAAGTAACATACACATAAAGAATAATCAGCATTCCCAGCATAGTCAAAAATGTAGGGGTAATGTTAAATAGCAATTATGATATTAAATATAATACAAGACGTTTGCTCTTAATTACATGAAGATATTAAAATCATAAATAACACTTTAAACTGTTATCAGAATCAGAAAGAGCCTTGTTGCCGAGTATGCTTGCGCATACAAGGAATTTGTTTTAGTGACATAAGCTTCCAGTACACAGAGACAAGAACACACAGACAATAAAAATAAAATGAGAATAAAAAATGCACAAATGTAAATATAAATAGACAAAAATTGAAAAGTAAATAAATTGTATATACAGTTGTGCTATAGATGATAGAATGGAATAGAATAGAATGAGATGCAGGGATGTGCTAGAATGGAGGTGGTAACAAATAAATATAAGGTTATTGCATATTTTTATTGCATAATGTGGGGAACATTTAACTGTTCATAAGGTAGATTGCCTGGAGGAAGAAACTGTTCTTGTGCCTGGCTGTCCTGGTATTTGGGGCTCTGTAGTGCCGGCCAGATGGCAAAAGTTCAAAAAGGGGATGACTTGTATGTGAGGGATCCAGAGTGATTTTCTGAGCCCTTTTCCTCACTCTGGATGTATACAGTTCTTGGAGGAAGGGCAGGGGAGCACCAATAATCCTTTCAGCAGTCCGAACCATTCTCTGTAGTCTTCTGATGTCTGATTTTGTAGCAAAACCAAACCAGACAGTTATTGATGTGCACAGAACAGTGAGTGTCCGTTTGGCTGCAGACAGACCCTCGATGTTAAGTTGTAGAACTCTAAGTGCCGGTCCAATGGCTTGAAAGTCACTGCACACTGGCTCGTCGGGATCTGCTGATGGTTGTGGCACATGACCGGGATTCAATGCTAGAATTCGGTCTACTGGTTGGATCATTGCAACTTTGGATCCTGGCTAGAAACCAGGTCGGAGTTGACAGGCAGCGTGACGAGAACGCTGATCCAATGCTCCCCTGTGAACTGATCAGCGAGTTTCTGTAAAGCTGAGCTCACGTGCGCTTGCGGCGGAATGTAAACACTCACGAGAATGAACGAGTGAAACTCCCGCGGCGAGTAGAAAGGCTTACAGTTAATGAAAAGCGCTTCTAGTGTTACAGAGTAAATTAGAAAATGGTGTAACTATCAATGAAACCTCCATCAAAATAAATAAAACAGATAATTTGTTAGATCTTAGTATTTACTAAAATGTCATCTAGATTAATTAAATGTTCTGATGGAGTTATTATAAACAATCTAATCTTCATTCTAAAAAAAAACATTTTAATCCCCAAATGTCTATTTTTCACTCACAGAGCCTGACGTCATAATGAACCTCACAGCTGTTGATATCACAACATCCTCTGTCTTACTAAACTGGACTAAACCAAACGGTCAAAGCTCCCGTTATCATGTAGAATATGAAGATAAGAATGTGACTACT
The DNA here is from genome assembly GCA_027422415.1 of Schizothorax lantsangensis. NCBI lineage: Eukaryota > Metazoa > Chordata > Actinopteri > Cypriniformes > Cyprinidae > Schizothorax > Schizothorax lantsangensis. The sequence goes on along the minus strand of CM049854.1, from coordinate 9,710,794 downwards.
GAAAACACCTCCATCAAAATAAATGATCTGATTCCTGGAGCACAGTACACATTCAGAGTGTTTGCAGTTGCAGCTGATCATGTGACCGAGGGAAGAGCCAATCAGATTTCACTGTATACCAGTAAGAGCTCTGATTGGATGTTTAATCTGAATGACATAAACAATATAATCTTCATTCAAAAAAAAACAAAAAAACCTTTGCTAGCCAAACTCTGTTGAAGAATAATAATTGAAAACATTATTATTATTTAAAAAAATGACATAATATTGAATTGTGAACTGCATTTGTGACGTGCAGTTATAAATAAGCATCATGGTAGTATTCAATTCCACTGAATTTATGTACGGAAAGTTATGAATTATGTTGCATGGGAGCCTACAAATGACCTTAACTGGAACAATATGTATCATTAAATAAAGTAACATACAAATAAAGAATAATCAGCATTCCCAGCATAGTCAAAAATGTAGGGGTAATGTTAAATAGCAATTATGATATTAAATATAATACAAGAAGTGTGCTCTTAATTACATGAAGATATCAAAATCATAAATAACACTTTAAACAACAAAGCCAGAGATGAAGAGTATGTTCATGTATATTACCATCAGTGTTAGAAATGAACATTCCCATAGGGAAATGTTTCCCCCTCAAACTGATTTCCAGGGGCACTTTTTATTAGGGCTGCACGATATATCGCATGCGATATTTAATACCCATCTTGTCAATAAAGCCGGTTCTGTAATCAGTGGTAATTTCCATCACGTGCATGATTTCACATGGAGCAGGGAAATGTTTCATTTACTACACAGAGCCGTTGTTCACTGACAAGCTGCGCAAAACCATGCTGATAATGAACAAGATGCGCATTAAATATCGCATGTGATATATCGTGCAGCCCTACTTTTTATCTTTATACAGGGTCTTTATATTTTTTCTAACCTTTTAAAAATGTCTGTCATCTTTAATGTTAAATTCTTAAATTTAGTTTAAGAATTTAATTATTTAGTTAAATAGAATAATAAGACACAATAGGCTGTTAAACCTATTAAACCATCTTTGCAATGAAGAGCTGGCATAGAAGCTCCATCTGAGCTTTACTTTAATCATAATTGTATAATTCATGCATCTGTTGTAATTTTACCACCATTACATATCATTTACTTTTCTCTCCCCACACAGAGCCAGATGTGATCAGGAATCTCACAGTAAACAACATCACAACATCATCTGTGTTTCTGACATGGAATGAACCAGGTGGAAATAGAGATTTCTTTAAAATTCAATGGACTGATGAGAAAACAAACAGAAATTCAACTACTAACACTTCCTATAACATCACTGGTCTGACTGCTGGAGTCAGTTACACATTCTGCATCACTTCTGTGGCAGCAGATCAATCAACAGAAGGAGAAACTGTCTGCATCTCAAACTATACCAGTATGTAAAACTATAAAATATCTGTTTTGTGCTACATAGTACATTATCAGAATTATACCTTTCTGCAACTCACAGTATACCAGTATGTATAATTTTTGAATATCTTTTGCCTTTGTTTTTGTACAAATTCCCATCGAAAACTCCTGTTACAGAGTAAATTAGAAAAATGGTGTAACTATCAATTAAACCTCCATCAAAATAAATAAAACAGATAATTTTTTAGATCTCAGTATTTACTAAAATGTCATCTAGATTCATTAAATGTACTGATGGAGTTATTGTAAACAATCTAATCTTCTTTCTAAAAAAAAACATTTTAATCCCCAAATGTCTATTATTTTTCACTCACAGAGCCTGACGTCATAATGAACCTCACAGCTGTTGATATCACAACATCCTCTGTCTTACTAAACTGGACTAAACCAAACGGTCAAAGCTCCCGTTATCATGTAGAATATGAAGATAAGAATGTGACTACTGAAAACACCTCCATCAAAATAAATGATCTGATTCCTGGAGCACAGTACACATTCAGTGTGTTTGCAGTTGCAGCTGATCATGTGACCGAGGGAGGAGCCAATCAGATTTCACTGTATACCAGTAAGAGCTCTGATTGGATGTTTAATCTGAATGACATAAACAATATAATCTTCATTCTAAAAAAAAACAACCTTTGCTAGCCAAACTCTGTACAATAATAATAATTGAATACATTAATATTATATATATACAGTATATATTACAAAAAAAATCACATAATATTAAATTGTGAACTGCATTTGTGATGTGCAGTTATAAATAAGCATCATGGTAGTATTCCATTCCACTGAATTTATGTTTATGAATTAGGTTGCTGGGAGCCTAAAAATTATCTTAACTGGAACAAAATGTATCATTATATAAAGTAACATACACATAAAGAATAATCAGCATTCCCAGCATAGTCAAAAATGTAGGGGTAATGTTAAATAGCAATTATGATATTAAATATAATACAAGACGTTTGCTCTTAATTACATGAAGATATTAAAATCATAAATAACACTTTAAACTGTTATCAGAATCAGAAAGAGCCTTGTTGCCGAGTATGCTTGCGCATACAAGGAATTTGTTTTAGTGACATAAGCTTCCAGTACACAGAGACAAGAACACACAGACAATAAAAATAAAATGAGAATAAAAAATGCACAAATGTAAATATAAATAGACAAAAATTGAAAAGTAAATAAATTGTATATACAGTTGTGCTATAGATGATAGAATGGAATAGAATAGAATGAGATGCAGGGATGTGCTAGAATGGAGGTGGTAACAAATAAATATAAGGTTATTGCATATTTTTATTGCATAATGTGGGGAACATTTAACTGTTCATAAGGTAGATTGCCTGGAGGAAGAAACCGTTCTTGTGCCTGGCTGTCCTGGTATTTGGGGCTCTGTAGTGCCGGCCAGATGGCAAAAGTTCAAAAAGGGGATGACTTGTATGTGAGGGATCCAGAGTGATTTTCTGAGCCCTTTTCCTCACTCTGGATGTATACAGTTCTTGGAGGATGGGCAGGGGAGCACCAATAATCCTTTCAGCAGTCCGAACCATTCTCTGTAGTCTTCTGATGTCTGATTTTGTAGCAGAACCAAACCAGACAGTTATTGATGTGCACAGAACAGTGAGTGTCCGTTTGGCTGCAGACAGACCCTCGATGTTAAGTTGTAGAACTCTAAGTGCCGGTCCAATGGCTTGAAAGTCACTGCACACTGGCTCGTCGGGATCTGCTGATGGTTGTGGCACATGACCGGGATTCAATGCTAGAATTCGGTCTACTGGTTGGATCATTGCAACTTTGGATCCTGGCTAGAAACCAGGTCGGAGTTGACAGGCAGCGTGACGAGAACGCTGATCCAATGCTCCCCTGTGAACTGATCAGCGAGTTTCTGTAAAGCTGAGCTCACGTGCGCTTGCGGCGGAATGTAAACACTCACGAGAATGAACGAGTGAAACTCCCGCGGCGAGTAGAAAGGCTTACAGTTAATGAAAAGCGCTTCTAGTGTTACAGAGTAAATTAGAAAATGGTGTAACTATCAATGAAACCTCCATCAAAATAAATAAAACAGATAATTTGTTAGATCTTAGTATTTACTAAAATGTCATCTAGATTCATTAAATGTTCTGATGGAGTTATTATAAACAATCTAATCTTCATTCTAAAAAAACATTTTAATCCCCAAATATCTGTTATTTTTCACTCACAGAGCCTGACGTCATAATGAACCTCACAGCTGTTGATATCACAACATCCTCTGTCTTACTAAACTGGACTAAACCAAACGGTCAAAGCTCCCGTTATCATGTAGAATATGAAGATAAGAATGTGACTACTGAAAACACCTCCATCAAAATAAATGATCTGATTCCTGGAGCACAGTACACATTCAGAGTGTTTGCAGTTGCAGCTGATCATGTGACCGAGGGAAGAGCCAATCAGATTTCACTGTATACCAGTAAGAGCTCTGATTGGATGTTTAATCTGAATGACATAAACAATATTATCTTCATTCAAAAAAAACAAAAAAACCTTTGCTAGCCAAACTCTATTGAAGAATAATAATTGAAAACATTATTATTATTTAAAAAAATGACATAATATTGAATTGTGATCTGCATTTGTGACGTGCAGTTATAAATAAGCATCATGGTAGTATTCAATTCCACTGAATTTATGTTTATGAATTATGTTGCATGGGAGCCTACAAATGACCTTAACTGGAACAATATGTATCATTAAATAAAGTAACATACAAATAAAGAATAATCAGCATTCCCAGCATAGTCAAAAATGTAGGGGTAATGTTAAATAGCAATTATGATATTAAATATAATACAAGAAGTGTGCTCTTAATTACATGAAGATATCAAAATCATAAATAACACTTTAAACAACAAAGCCAGAGATGAAGAGTATGTTCATGTTTATTACCATCAGTGTTAGAAATGAACATTCCCATAGGGAAATGTTTTCCACTCAAACTGATTTCCAGGGGCACTTTTTATTAGGGCTGCACGATATATCGCATGCGATATTTAATACCCATCTTGTCAGTAAAGCCGGTTCTGTAATCAGTGGTGATTTCCATCACATGCATGATTTCACATGGAGCAGCATTTACTACACAGAGCCGTTGTTCACTGACAAGCTGCGCAAAACCATGCTGATAATGAACAGGATGCGCATTAAATATCGCATGCGATATATCGTGCAGCCCTACTTTTTATCTTTATACAGGGTCTTTATATTTTTTCTAACCTTTTAAAAATGTCTGTCATCTTTAATGTTAAATTCTTAAATTTAGTTTAAGAATTTAATTATTTAGTTAAATAGAATAATAAGACACAATAGGCTGTTAAACCATCTTTGCAATGAAGAGCTGGCATAGAAGCTCCATCTGAGCTGTACTTTAATCATAATTGTATAATTCATGCATCTGTTGTAATTTTACCACCATTACATATCATTTACTTTTCTCTCCCCACACAGAGCCAGATGTGATCAGGAATCTCACAGTAAACAACATCACAACATCATCTGTGTTTCTGACATGGAATGAACCAGGTGGAAATAGAGATTTCTTTAAAATTCAATGGACTGATGAGAAAACAAACAGAAATTCAACAACAAACACTTCCTATAACATCACTGGTCTGACTGCTGGAGTTAGTTACACATTCTGCATCACTTCTGTGGCAGCAGATCAATCAACAGAAGGAGAAACTGTCTGCATCTCAAACTATACCAGTATGTAAAACTATAAAATATCTGTTTTGTGCTACATAGTACATTATCAGAATTATACCTTTCTGCAACTCACAGTATACCAGTATGTAGAATTTTTGAATATCTTTTGCCTTTGTTTTTGTACAAATTCCCATCGAAAACTCCTGTTACAGAGTAAATTAGAAAATGGTGTAACTATCAATGAAACCTCCATCAAAATAAATAAAACAGATAATTTGTTAGATCTTAGTATTTACTAAAATGTCATCTAGATTCATTAAATGTTCTGATGGAGTTATTATAAACAATCTAATCTTCATTCTAAAAAAAAAACATTTTAATCCCCAAATGTCTATTATTTTTCACTCACAGAGCCTGACGTCATAATGAACCTCACAGCTGTTGATATCACAACATCCTCTGTCTTACTAAACTGGACTAAACCAAACGGTCAAAGCTCCCGTTATCATGTAGAATATGAAGATAAGAATGTGACTACTGAAAACACCTCCATCAAAATAAATGATCTGATTCCTGGAGCACAGTACACATTCAGAGTGTTTGCAGTTGCAGCTGATCATGTGACCGAGGGAGGAGCCAATCAGATTTCACTGTATACCAGTAAGAACTCTGATTGGATGTTTAATCTGAATGACATAAACAATATAATCTTCATTCTAAAAAAAAACAACCTTTGCTAGCCAAACTCTGTACAATAATAATAATTGAATACATTAATATTATATATATACAGTATATATTACAAAAAAAATCACATAATATTAAATTGTGAACTGCATTTGTGATGTGCAGTTATAAATAAGCATCATGGTAGTATTCCATTCCACTGAATTTATGTTTATGAATTAGGTTGCTGGGAGCCTAAAAATTATCTTAACTGGAACAAAATGTATCATTATATAAAGTAACATACACATAAAGAATAATCAGCATTCCCAGCATAGTCAAAAATGTAGGGGTAATGTTAAATAGTAATTATGATATTAAATATAATACAAGACGTTTGCTCTTAATTACATGAAGATATTAAAATCATAAATAACACTTTAAACTGTTATCAGAATCAGAAAGAGCCTTGTTGCCGAGTATGCTTGCGCATACAAGGAATTTGTTTTAGTGACATAAGCTTCCAGTACACAGAGACAAGAACACACAGACAATAAAAATAAAATGAGAATAAAAAATGCACAAATGTAAATATAAATAGACAAAAATTGAAAAGTAAATAAATTGTATATACAGTTGTGCTATAGATGATAGAATGGAATAGAATAGAATGAGATTCAGGGATGTGCTAGAATGGAGGTGGTAACAAATAAATATAAGGTTATTGCATATTTTTATTGCATAATGTGGGGAACATTTAACTGTTCATAAGGTAGATTGCCTGGAGGAAGAAACTGTTCTTGTGCCTGGCTGTCCTGGTATTTGGGGCTCTGTAGTGCCGGCCAGATGGCAAAAGTTCAAAAAGGGGATGACTTGTATGTGAGGGATCCAGAGTGATTTTCTGAGCCCTTTTCCTCACTCTGGATGTATACAGTTCTTGGAGGAAGGGCAGGGGAGCACCAATAATCCTTTCAGCAGTCCGAACCATTCTCTGTAGTCTTCTGATGTCTGATTTTGTAGCAAAACCAAACCAGACAGTTATTGATGTGCACAGAACAGTGAGTGTCCGTTTGGCTGCAGACAGACCCTCGATGTTAAGTTGTAGAACTCTAAGTGCCGGTCCAATGGCTTGAAAGTCACTGCACACTGGCTCGTCGGGATCTGCTGATGGTTGTGGCACATGACCGGGATTCAATGCTAGAATTCGGTCTACTGGTTGGATCATTGCAACTTTGGATCCTGGCTAGAAACCAGGTCGGAGTTGACAGGCAGCGTGACGAGAACGCTGATCCAATGCTCCCCTGTGAACTGATCAGCGAGTTTCTGTAAAGCTGAGCTCACGTGCGCTTGCGGCGGAATGTAAACACTCACGAGAATGAACGAGTGAAACTCCCGCGGCGAGTAGAAAGGCTTACAGTTAATGAAAAGCGCTTCTAGTGTTACAGAGTAAATTAGAAAATGGTGTAACTATCAATGAAACCTCCATCAAAATAAATAAAACAGATAATTTGTTAGATCTTAGTATTTACTAAATTGTCATCTAGATTAATTAAATGTTCTGATGGAGTTATTATAAACAATCTAATCTTCATTCTAAAAAAAAACATTTTAATCCCCAAATGTCTATTTTTCACTCACAGAGCCTGACGTCATAATGAACCTCACAGCTGTTGATATCACAACATCCTCTGTCTTACTAAACTGGACTAAACCAAACGGTCAAAGCTCCCGTTATCATGTAGAATATGAAGATAAGAATGTGACTACTGAAAACACCTCCATCAAAATAAATGATCTGATTCCTGGAGCACAGTACACATTCAGAGTGTTTGCAGTTGCAGCTGATCATGTGACCGAGGGAAGAGCCAATCAGATTTCACTGTATACCAGTAAGAGCTCTGATTGGATGTTTAATCTGAATGACATAAACAATATAATCTTCATTCAAAAAAAACAAAAAAACCTTTGCTAGCCAAACTCTGTTGAAGAATAATAATTGAAAACATTATTATTATTTAAAAAAATGACATAATATTGAATTGTGAACTGCATTTGTGACGTGCAGTTATAAATAAGCATCATGGTAGTATTCAATTCCACTGAATTTATGTTTATGAATTATGTTGCATGGGAGCCTACAAATGACCTTAACTGGAACAATATGTATCATTAAATAAAGTAACATACAAATAAAGAATAATCAGCATTCCCAGCATAGTCAAAAATGTAGGGGTAATGTTAAATAGCAATTATGATATTAAATATAATACAAGAAGTGTGCTCTTAATTACATGAAGATATCAAAATCATAAATAACACTTTAAACAACAAAGCCAGAGATGAAGAGTATGTTCATGTATATTACCATCAGTGTTAGAAATGAACATTCCCATAGGGAAATGTTTCCCCCTCAAACTGATTTCCAGGGGCACTTTTTATTAGGGCTGCAAGATATATCGCATGCGATATTTAATACCCATCTTGTCAATAAAGCCGGTTCTGTAATCAGTGGTAATTTCCATCACGTGCATGATTTCACATGGAGCAGCATTTACTACACAGAGCCGTTGTTCACTGACAAGCTGCGCAAAACCATGCTGATAATGAACAAGATGCGCATTAAATATCGCATGTGATATATCGTGCAGCCCTACTTTTTATCTTTATACAGGGTCTTTATATTTTTTCTAACCTTTTAAAAATGTCTGTCATCTTTAATGTTAAATTCTTACATTTAGTTTAAGAATTTAATTATTTAGTTAAATAGAATAATAAGACACAATAGGCTGTTAAACCTATTAAACCATCTTTGCAATGAAGAGCTGGCATAGAAGCTCCATCTGAGCTTTACTTTAATCATAATTGTATAATTCATGCATCTGTTGTAATTTTACCACCATTACATATCATTTACTTTTCTCTCCCCACACAGAGCCAGATGTGATCAGGAATCTCACAGTAAACAACATCACAACATCATCTGTGTTTCTGACATGGAATGAACCAGGTGGAAATAGAGATTTCTTTAAAATTCAATGGACTGATGAGAAAACAAACAGAAATTCAACTACTAACACTTCCTATAACATCACTGGTCTGACTGCTGGAGTCAGTTACACATTCTGCATCACTTCTGTGGCAGCAGATCAATCAACAGAAGGAGAAACTGTCTGCGTCTCAAACTATACCAGTATGTAAAACTATAAAATATCTGTTTTGTGCTACATAGTACATTATCAGAATTATACCTTTCTGCAACTCACAGTATACCAGTATGTATAATTTTTGAATATCTTTTGCCTTTGTTTTTGTACAAATTCCCATCGAAAACTCCTGTTACAGAGTAAATTAGAAAAATGGTGTAACTATCAATTAAACCTCCGTCAAAATAAATAAAACAGATAATTTTTTAGATCTCAGTATTTACTAAAATGTCATCTAGATTCATTAAATGTACTGATGGAGTTATTGTAAACAATCTAATCTTCTTTCTAAAAAAAAACATTTTAATCCCCAAATGTCTATTATTTTTCACTCACAGAGCCTGACGTCATAATGAACCTCACAGCTGTTGATATCACAACATCTTCTGTCTTACTAAACTGGACTAAACCAAACGGTCAAAGCTCCCGTTATCATGTAGAATATGAAGATAAGAATGTGACTACTGAAAACACCTCCATCAAAATAAATGATCTGATTCCTGGAGCACAGTACACATTCAGTGTGTTTGCAGTTGCAGCTGATCATGTGACCGAGGGAGGAGCCAATCAGATTTCACTGTATACCAGTAAGAGCTCTGATTGGATGTTTAATCTGAATGACATAAACAATATAATCTTCATTCTAAAAAAAAACAACCTTTGCTAGCCAAACTCTGTACAATAATAATAATTGAATACATTAATATTATATATATACAGTATATATTACAAAAAAAATCACATAATATTAAATTGTGAACTGCATTTGTGATGTGCAGTTATAAATAAGCATCATGGTAGTATTCCATTCCACTGAATTTATGTTTATGAATTAGGTTGCTGGGAGCCTAAAAATTATCTTAACTGGAACAAAATGTATCATTATATAAAGTAACATACACATAAAGAATAATCAGCATTCCCAGCATAGTCAAAAATGTAGGGGTAATGTTAAATAGCAATTATGATATTAAATATAATACAAGACGTTTGCTCTTAATTACATGAAGATATTAAAATCATAAATAACACTTTAAACTGTTATCAGAATCAGAAAGAGCCTTGTTGCCGAGTATGCTTGCGCATACAAGGAATTTGTTTTAGTGACATAAGCTTCCAGTACACAGAGACAAGAACACACAGACAATAAAAATAAAATGAGAATAAAAAATGCACAAATGTAAATATAAATAGACAAAAATTGAAAAGTAAATAAATTGTATATACAGTTGTGCTATAGATGATAGAATGGAATAGAATAGAATGAGATGCAGGGATGTGCTAGAATGGAGGTGGTAACAAATAAATATAAGGTTATTGCATATTTTTATTGCATAATGTGGGGAACATTTAACTGTTCATAAGGTAGATTGCCTGGAGGAAGAAACCGTTCTTGTGCCTGGCTGTCCTGGTATTTGGGGCTCTGTAGTGCCGGCCAGATGGCAAAAGTTCAAAAAGGGGATGACTTGTATGTGAGGGATCCAGAGTGATTTTCTGAGCCCTTTTCCTCACTCTGGATGTATACAGTTCTTGGAGGAAGGGCAGGGGAGCACCAATAATCCTTTCAGCAGTCCGAACCATTCTCTGTAGTCTTCTGATGTCTGATTTTGTAGCAGAACCAAACCAGACAGTTATTGATGTGCACAGAACAGTGAGTGTCCGTTTGGCTGCAGACAGACCCTCGATGTTAAGTTGTAGAACTCTAAGTGCCGGTCCAATGGCTTGAAAGTCACTGCACACTGGCTCGTCGGGATCTGCTGATGGTTGTGGCACATGACCGGGATTCAATGCTAGAATTCGGTCTACTGGTTGGATCATTGCAACTTTGGATCCTGGCTAGAAACCAGGTCGGAGTTGACAGGCAGCGTGACGAGAACGCTGATCCAATGCTCCCCTGTGAACTGATCAGCGAGTTTCTGTAAAGCTGAGCTCACGTGCGCTTGCGGCGGAATGTAAACACTCACGAGAATGAACGAGTGAAACTCCCGCGGCGAGTAGAAAGGCTTACAGTTAATGAAAAGCGCTTCTAGTGTTACAGAGTAAATTAGAAAATGGTGTAACTATCAATGAAACCTCCATCAAAATAAATAAAACAGATAATTTGTTAGATCTTAGTATTTACTAAAATGTCATCTAGATTAATTAAATGTTCTGATGGAGTTATTATAAACAATCTAATCTTCATTCTAAAAAAAAAACATTTTAATCCCCAAATGTCTATTTTTCACTCACAGAGCCTGACGTCATAATGAACCTCACAGCTGTTGATATCACAACATCCTCTGTCTTACTAAACTGGACTAAACCAAACGGTCAAAGCTCCCGTTATCATGTAGAATATGAAGATAAGAATGTGACTACTGAAAACACCTCCATCAAAATAAATGATCTGATTCCTGGAGCACAGTACACATTCAGAGTGTTTGCAGTTGCAGCTGATCATGTGACCGAGGGAAGAGCCAATCAGATTTCAATGTATACCAGTAAGAGCTCTGATTGGATGTTTAATCTGAATGACATAAACAATGGCCGTTTCTCAAACGGAAGGCTGCATCCTCCGTAGGTCACATTTGTAGGCTGCATACGTCAACAAGCTTGGTTTATTTCAGTTAACTGAGCATTACATTTGCGAGTCAAAAGCATATTACAACAATTTACACTTAAAGGGATACTCCACCCCAAAATGAAAATTTGGTCGTTTTTTAACTTACCCCTATGTCGTTCCGAACCCGTAAAAGCTTTGTTAGTCTTCAGAACACAATTTAAGATATTTTGGATGAAAACCGGGAGGCTTGTGACTGTCCCATTGACTGCCAAGTAAATTGCACTGTCAAGGTCCATAGAAGTATGAAAAGCATCGCCAGGATACTCCATCTGCCATCAGTGGTTCAATCATAATGTTATGAAGCGACGAGAATACTTTTTGTACGGAAATAAAACAAAAATATGACTTTATTCAACAATTAGGCACCGTAACGTCTCCTCTGTGTCAGAGTAGTGCCATTTTGGAGATTATCCCCTGGAAGCAAAATGCATACACTCTTCTGTATCAGCCGCGCCACAAGGGTGCTCTGTTTGCGTTCAAATCAGAGCGTAAATCAATGAAGAAGATGCATCCCTGTGTCAAGGCTGATACACAGAGGAGATGTTACTGTGCCTAATTTTTGAATAAAGTCGTTATTTTTGTTTTATTTCCGTACAAAAAGTATCCTCGTCGCTTCATAACATTATGATTGAACCACTGATGGCAGATGGAGTATTCTGGCGATGCTTTTCATACTTTTATGGACCTTGACAGTGCAATTTACTTGGCAGTCAATGGGACAGACACAAGCCTCCCGGTTTTCATCCAAAATATCTTAAATTGTGTTCTGAAGACTAACAAAGCTTTTACGGGATCGGAACGACATGGGGGTAAGTGAAAAACGACCAAATTTTCATTTTGGGGTGGAGTATCCCTTTAACTAAGAATAATTGTCAAATTTATAACTGTTTTATAGCCTGTACTGTTTTAGCCTACAAATGGGACCTACGGAAGATGCAGCCTTCCGTTTGAGAAATGGTCTATATAATCTTCATTCTAAAAAAAAAAAAAACCTTTGCTAGCCAAACTCTGTTGAAGAATAATAATTGAAAACATTATTATTATTAAAAAAAAAATCACATAATATTGAATTGTGAACTGCATTTGTGACGTGCAGTTATAAATAAGCATCATGGTAGTATTCCATTCTACTGAATTTATGTTTATGAATTATGTGCCTGGGAGCCTACAAATGACCTTAACTGGAACAATATGTATCATTATATAAAGTAACATACAAATAAACAATAATCAGCATTCCCAGCATAGTCAAAAATGTAGGGGTAATGTTAAATAGCAATTATGATATTAAATATAATACAAGAAGTGTGCTCTTAATTACATGAAGATATTAAAATCATAAATAACACTTTAAACAACAAAGCCAGAGATGAAGAGTATTTTCATGTTTATTGCCATCGGTGTTAGAAATGAACTTTCCCATAGGGAAATGTTTCCCCCTCAAACTGATTTCCAGGGGCACATTTTATTAGGGCTGCTCGATATATCGCATGCAATATTTAATACCCATCTTGTCAGTAAAGCCAGTTCTGTAATCAGTGGTAATTTCCATCACGTGCGTGATTTCACATGGAGCAGCATTTACTACACAGAGCCGTTGTTCACTGACAAGCTGCGCAAAACCACGCTGATAATGAACAAGATGCGCATTAAATATTGCATGCGATATATCGTGCAGGCCTACTTTTTATCTTTATACAGGGTCTTTATATTTTTCTAACCTTTTAAAAATGTCTGTCATCTTTAATGTTAAATTCTTAAATTTAGTTTAAGAATTTAATTATTTAGTTAAATAGAATAATAAGACACAATAGGCTGTTAAACCTATTAAACCATCTTTGCAATGAAGAGCTGGCATAGAAGCTCCATCTGAGCTTTACTTTAATCATAATTGTATAATTCATGCATCTGTTGTAATTTTACCACCATTACATAACATTTACTTTTCTCTCCCCACACAGAGCCAAATGTGATCAGGAATCTCACAGTAAACAACATCACAACATCATCTGTGTTTCTGACATGGAATGAACCAGGTGGAAATAGAGATTTCTTTAAAATTCAATGGACTGATGAGAAAACAAACAGAAATTCAACTACTAACACTTCCTATAACATCACTGCTCTGACTGCTGGAGTCAGTTACACATTCTGCATCACTTCTGTGGCAGCAGATCAATCAACAGAAGGAGAAACTGTCTGCATCTCAAACTATACCAGTATGTAAAACTATAAAATATCTGTTTTGTGCTACATGGTACATTATCAGAATTATACCTTTCTGCAACTCACAGTATACCAGTATGTAGAATTTTTGAATATATTTTGCCTTTGTTTTTGTACAAATTGACATCGAAAACTCTTGTTACAGAGTAAATTAGAAAAATGGTGTAACTATCAATTAAACCTCCATCAAAATAAATAAAACAGATAATTTGTTAGATCTCAGTATTTACTAAAATGTCATCTAGATTCATTAAATGTTCTGATGGAGTTATTATAAACAATCTAATCTTCATTCTAAAAAAAAACATTTTAATCCCCAAATGTCTATTTTTCACTCACAGAGCCTGACGTCATAATGAACCTCACAGCTGTTGATATCACAACATCCTCTGTCTTACTAAACTGGACTAAACCAAACGGTCAAAGCTCCCGTTATCATGTAGAATATGAAGATAAGAATGTGACTACTGAAAACACCTCCATCAAAATAAATGATCTGATTCCTGGAGCACAGTACACATTCAGAGTGTTTGCAGTTGCAGCTGATCATGTGACCGAGGGAAGAGCCAATCAGATTTCACTGTATACCAGTAAGAGCTCTGATTGGATGTTTAATCTGAATGACTTAAACAATGTAATCTTCATTCTAAAAAAAAAAAAACCTTTGCTAGCCAAACTTTGTACAAGATTAATAATTGAATACATTAATATTATATATATATATATATATATATATATATATATATATATGTATGTATATATAAAAATCACATAATATTGAATTGTGAACTGCATTTGTGATGTGCAGTTATAAATAAGCATCATGGTAGTATTCCATTCCACTGAATTTATGTTTATGAATTAGGTGGCTGGGAGCCAACAAATGATCTTAACTGGAACAATATGTATCATTATATAAAGTAACATACAAATAAAGAATAATCAGCATTCCCAGCATAGTCAAAAATGTAGGGGTAATGTTAAATAGCAATTATGATATTAAATATAATACAAGAAGTGTGTTCATAATTACATGAAGATATCAAAATCATAAATAACACTTTAAACAACAAAGCCAGAGATGAAGAGTATTTTCATGTTTATTGCCATCAGTGTTAGAAATGAACTTTCCCATAGGGAAATGTTTCCCCCTCAAACTGATTTCCAGGGGCACCTTTCTATCTTTATATAGGGTCTTTATATGTTTCATAAACTTTTAAAATTGTCTGTCATCTTTAATGTTAAATTCTATAATTATTTAGTTAAATAATTAAATTAGAATAATAAGACAAAATAGGCTGTTAAACTTATTAAACCATCTTTGCAATGAAGAGCTGGCATAGAAGCTCCATCTGAGCTTTACTTTAATCATAATTGTATAATTAATCCATCTGTTGTAATTTTACCACTATTACATATAATTTACTTTTCTCTCCCCACAAAGAGCCAGATGTGATCAGGAATCTCACAGTAAACAACATCACAACATCATCTGTGTTTCTGACATGGAATGAACCAGGTGGAAATAGAGATTTCTTTAAAATTCAATGGACTGATGAGAAAACAAACAGAAATTCAACTACTAACACTTCCTATAACATCACTGGTCTGACTGCTGGAGTCAGTTACACATTCTGCATCACTTCTGTGGCAGCAGATCAATCAACAGAAGGAGAAACTGTCTGCATCTCAAACTATACCAGTATGTAAAACTATAAAATATCTGTTTTGTGCTACATAGTACATTATCAGAATTATACCTTTCTGCAACTCACAGTATACCAGTATGTAGAATTTTTTTAATATCTTTAAAAAAAAAAAAAAAAAAAAAATGTAATCCCCAAATGTCTGTTATTTTTCACTCACAGAGCCTGACGTCATAATGAACCTCACAGCTGTTGATATCACAACATCCTCTGTCTTACTAAACTGGACTAAACCAAACGGTCAAAGCTCCCGTTATCATGTAGAATATGAAGATAAGAATGTGACTACTGAAAACACCTCCATCAAAATAAATGATCTGATTCCTGGAGCACAGTACACATTCAGAGTGTTTGCAGTTGCAGCTGATCATGTGACCGAGGGAGGAGCCAATCAGATTTCACTGTATACCAGTTAAGAGCTCTGATTGGATGTTTAATCTGAATGACATAAACAATATAATCTTCATTAAAAAAAAATAAACCTTTGCTAGCCAAACTCTGTACAAGATAATATTTGAATACATTAATATTATATATATAATTAGAATATTTTGAAAAATCCACATGAAACTTGTATTGTATATTGTGATATAGTTCTGCAATTTTGATGACGTGCAGTTATAAATAAGCATCATGGTAGTATTCCACTTCTACTTGACATTTATTGTTGTATGAATTATGTGCCTAGGGATCCTACAAATGAGATTCACTTAACTGGAACCACTATATGTAGCTGTCATTATATCAGAAGTAAAGACATACAAATAAAGTAAATAATCAGAGTCATTTGCCCAGCACAGTCAGCGATCCAAAAAAGGTGTAGGGGTAACCAACTTTATGTTTTCAAATAGCACATTATGATGGTATTAAATATAATAGAAAATCAAGAAGTGTGCTCTTAATTACATGAAGATAATCCATGCCAATTGCTGCATAATTCATAAATAACATGCTCATACTTTTCAAACAAAGATTTCTAAAGCCAGAGATACTGAATTTGAGTAGTTTTCATGTTTGATATATCAGTCCATTTATACAAGTGTTTAGAAATAAATCAACTTTTTGAATATTCTTTCCAACCTGTAGAATTGTGAACTGCATTTGTGACGTGCAGTCATCATGGTAGTATTCCATTCTACTGAATTTATGTTTATGAATTATGTGCTGATACAAATGACCTTAACTGGAACAATATGTATCATTATATAAAGTAACATACAAATAAAGAATAATCAGCATTCCCAGCATAGTCAAAAATGTAGGGGTAATGTTAAATAGCAATTATGATATTAAATATAATACAAGAAGTGTGCTCTTAATTACATGAAGATAATAAAATCATAAATAACACTTTAAACAACAAAGCCAGAGATGAAGAGTATTTTCATGTTTATTGCCATCAGTGTTAGAAATGAACTTTCCCATATGTTTCCCCCTCAAACTGATTTCCAGACATTTTATTAGGGCTGCTCGATATATCGCATGCAATATTGAATACCCATCTTGTCAGTAAAGCCGGTTCTGTAATCAGTGGTAATTTCCATCATGTGCCTGATTTCACATGGAGCAGCATTTACTACACAGAGCCGTTGTTCACTGACAAGCTGCGCAAAACCACGCTGATAATGAACAAGATGCGCATTAAATATTGCATGCGATATATCGTGCAGCCCTACTTTTTATCTTTATACAGGGTCTTTATATTTTTTTCTAACCTTTTAAAAATGTCTGTCATCTTTAATGTTAAATTCTTAAATTTAGTTTAAGAATTTAATTATTTAGTTAAATAGAATAATAAGACACAATAGGCTGTAAACCTAATAAACCATCTTTGCAATGAAGAGCTAGCATAGAAGCTCCATCTGAGCTTTACTTTAATCATAATTGTATAATTCATGCATCATGGTAATTTTACCACCATTACATATCATTTACTTTTCTCTCCCCACACAGAGCCACAATGTGATCAGGAATCTCACAGTAAGCAACATCACAACATCATCTGTGTTTCTGACATGGAATGAACCAGGTGGAAATAGAGATTTCTTTAAAATTCAATGGACTGATGAGAAAACAAACAGAAATTCAACTACTAACACTTCCTATAACATCACTGGTCTGACTGCTGGAGTCAGTTACACATTCTGCATCACTTCTGTGGCAGCAGATCAATCAACAGAAGGAGAAACTGTCTGCATCTCAAACTATACCAGTATGTAAAACTATAAAATACTCTGTTTTGTTTCTTGCTACATAGTACATTATCAGAATTATACCTTTCTGCAACTCACAGTATACCAGTATGTAGAATTTTTGAATATCTTTTGCCTTTGTTTTTGTACAAATTCCCATCGAAAACTCCTGTTACAGAGTAAATTAGAAAATGGTGTAACTATCAATTAAACCTCCGTCAAAATAAATAAAACAGATAATTTGTTAGATCTCAGTATTTACTAAAATGTCATCTAGATTCATTAAATGTTCTGATGGAGTTATTATAAACAATCTAATCTTCATTCTAAAAAAAACATTTTAATCCCCAAATGTCTGTTATTTTTC
Organism: Schizothorax lantsangensis; assembly: GCA_027422415.1. Taxonomy (NCBI): domain Eukaryota; kingdom Metazoa; phylum Chordata; class Actinopteri; order Cypriniformes; family Cyprinidae; genus Schizothorax; species Schizothorax lantsangensis. The sequence goes on along the minus strand of CM049854.1, from coordinate 9,692,660 downwards.
ACTCACAGAGCCTGACGTCATAATGAACCTCACAGCTGTTGATATTACAACATCCTCTGTCTTACTAAACTGGACTAAACCAAACGGTCAAAGCTCCCGTTATCATGTAGAATATGAAGATAAGAATGTGACTGCTGAAAACACCTCCATCAAAATAAATGATCTGATTCCTGGAGCACATTACACATTCAGAGTGTTTGCAGTTGCAGCTGATCATGTGACCGAGGGAAGAGCCAATCAGATTTCACTGTATACCAGTAAGAGCTCTGATTGGATGTTTGATCTGAATGACAAAAACAATATAATCTTATAATCAATAATAAAAAAAAAATCTTTGCTAGCCAAACTCTGTTGAAGAATAATAATCGAAAACATTATTATTATTTAAAAAAAATCACATAATATTGAATTGTGAACTGCATTTGTGACGTGCAGTTATAAATAAGCATCATGGTAGTATTCCATTCCACTGAATTTATGTTTATGAATTATGTGCCTGGGAGCCTACAGATGACCTTAACTGGAACAATATGTATCATTATATAAAGTAACATACAAATAAAGAATAATCAGCATTCCCAGCATAGTCAAAAATGTAGGAGTAATGTTAAATAGCAATTATGATATTAAATATAATACAAGAAGTGTGCTCTTAATTACATGAAGATATTAAAATCCTAAATAACACTTTAAACAACAAAGCCAGAGATGAAGAGTATTTTCATGTTTATTGCCATCAGTGTTAGAAATGAACTTTCACATAGGGAAATGTTTCCCCCTCAAACTGATTTCCAGGGGCACTTTTTATTAGGGCTGCATGATATATCGCATGCAATATTTAATGTCAATCTTGTCAGTAAAGCCGGTTCTGTAATCAGTGGTAATTTCCATCACGTGCCTGATTTCACATGGAGCAGCATTTACTACACAGAGCCATTGTTCACTGACAAGCTGCGCAAAACCACGCTGATAATGAACAAGATGCGCATTAAATATCGCATGCGATATATCGTGCAGCCCTACTTTTTATCTTTATACAGGGTCTTTATATTTTTTTCTAACCTTTTAAAAATGTCTGTCATCTTTAATGTTAAATTCTTAAATTTAGTTTAAGAATTTAATTATTTAGTTAAATAGAATAATAAGACACAATAGGCTGTTAAACCTAATAAACCATCTTTGCAATGAAGAGCTAGCATAGAAGCTCCATCTGAGCTTTACTTTAATCATAATTGTATAATTCATGCATCATGGTAATTTTACCACCATTACATATCATTTACTTTTCTCTCCCCACACAGAGCCAAATGTGATCAGGAATCTCACAGTAAGCAACATCACAACATCATCTGTGTTTCTGACATGGAATGAACCAGGTGGAAATAGAGATTTCTTTAAAATTCAATGGACTGATGAGAAAACAAACAGAAATTCAACTACTAACACTTCCTATAACATCACTGGTCTGACTGCTGGAGTCAGTTACACATTCTGCATCACTGCTGTGGCAGCAGATCAATCAACAGAAGGAGAAACTGTCTGCGTCTCAAACTATACCAGTATGTAATATTATAAAATACTCTCTTTGTTTCTTGCTCAATAGTCAAAGTCAAAGTCTGCTTTATTGTCAATTCTGCCACATGTACCGTACATACATACAGAGAATTGAAATTGCGTTACTCTCAGACCCCTGGTGCATACAGATAACACTAAACACTAACAGTAGAATGTAAAAGGGAGTTCAGCTTCCTGACAGCCTGATGGATGAAGCTGTCCTTCAGTCTGCTGGTCCTCGCCTGGAGACTACACAGTCTCCTCCCTGATGGCAGCAGACTGAAGAAGCTATGTGACGGGTGTGTGGGATCACCTGCAATGCAGAGGGCTTTGCGGGTGAGACGGGTGCTGTAGATGTCCTGGAGGGAGGGGAGAGAGACACCAACGATCTTCTCAGCTGCTCTCACTATCCGTTGAAGGGACTTCCGGCAGGACGCGTTGCAGGCACCATACCACACAGTGATGCAGCTAGTCAGGATGCTCTCGATGGTGCCTCTGTAGAAGGTGCACATGATGGGGCCGGGGCTCTGGCTCTTCTGAGATTGCGGAGGAAGTAGAGAAGCTGCTGTGCTTTCTTGGCCAGTGCTGCAGTGTTGTTGGTCCAGGAGAGGTCCTCTGTGATGTGTACACCCAGGAACTTGGTGCTGCTCACTCTCTCCACAGTCGCACCATTGATGGTCAGAGGAGCATGCAGAGAGTGCACTCTCCTGAAGTCAACAACAATCTCCTTCGTCTTCTCCACATTCAGAGAGAGATTGTTGTCACTGCACCACCCGGCCAGGCGGCTCACCTCGCTCCTGTATTTTGTCTCATCTCTGTTGCTGATGAGACCCACCACAGTCGTGTCATCCGCAAATTTAATGAAGAGGTTGGAGTTGTTTGACGGTGTGCAGTCATGGGTCAGCAGAGTGAAGAGGAGGGGGCTCAGCACACATCCTTGGGGGACCCCTGTGTTCAGTGTGATGGTGCTGAATGTGTTACTGCCGACCCGTACTTCTGTGCAGTGGTGCTGTTTTGTGCCTCAAAGCGAGCAAAGAAGGCATTCAGCTCATTCAGCAGGGGGATGGTGCTGTCACCGGTCTGTGGTGGGGGCTTGTAGTCCGTAATGGTCTGAATCCCCTGCCACAGGATCCGAGTGTCTCTGGTGTCACTGAAACGATGGGCTATCCTCCTGGAGTACTGTCTCTTGGCCTCTCTGATGCCGTGGGATAGGCTGGCCCTAGCTGTCTTCAGGCCCTCCTCATCTCCAGCTCTAAAGGCAGCGTTCCGAGCCTTCAGAAGTCTGTAGACCTCCCCTGTCAGCCACGGCTTCTGGTTGGCCCAGACAGTGATAGTCTTTGTGACCGTTACATCATCAATACACTTGGTGATGTAGGCAGAGACAGTCTCTGTGTACTCTTGGAGGTCTGTAGTGTTGTTGTATGTGGCAGCCTGCTTAAACACATTCCAGTCAGTGGTGTCAAAACAGTCTTGAAGTGCCTCTGACGACCCTTCCGGCCACACTTGTATCTGTTTGTGTATTGGTTTGATGACTTTAACGAGTGGTCTGTATGCAGGCATTAGCATGACAGTGAGGTGGTCTGAGGTCCGAGGTGGGGGAGGGGTAGGGCCTTGTATGCTCCTCTCTGGGTGGTGTAAACAAAGTCCAGAGTGTTGTTTCCCCTTGTTGGAAAGTCTATGTGTTGGTGCATTTTTGGGAACACACTCTTTAAGTCTGCGTGGTTGAAATCCCCAGTCAAGATGAGAAAAGCATCTGGGTGGGCTTTCTGCTGCTCACTGATGTGCTGGTACAGATCATTTAGTGTCTCACTCCTGTTGTTGTTGTTGGAGCTGGGAGGGATGTATACAGCAACGAGCAGTATGGCTGTATATTCCCTCGGTAGATAGAACGGCCGGCACTTAATAATCATAAACTCCACCAGGGGTGAGCAGTGTTTGCAGACCACAACAGCGTCGCGGCACCATGCATCATTGATGTAAACACAAAGCCCGCCGCTGCGGATCTTACCTCCCTCGACGAGAGCTCTGTCAGCTCGATAGCATGTTAGCTGGTCGAGCTGAATGGCGCAGTCCGGTACGCTGTTGTTAAGCCATGTTTCCGTAAACATAAAAACACAACAGTCTCTTACAGTCCTCTGAGTAGAGCGAAGTAGTCGGATGTAGTCCAGTTTATTATCCAAAGAGCGTACGTTTGCCAGTACGATGGTGGGGATAGCTGGCTTGTGTGGGTTAGCCGCTAGCCTAGCTCGGATACCTCCGTGCTTACCCCTCTTCTGCTTCCTCTCACGCCGCTTGTAGCGCCTCCGCTGTGGGCGAGATGCAGTAGTGGGGGTCGGTGATGGTGTAGGCCTCCGGAGCAGACCGAGGTCCCGCAGCACTTCGGCGTGCGCGGAGTTTATCTCTAAAAATGTGATTCTGCCGACATCGAGCAGAAACTAATGACTGCATGCGTGCTTAAAGGGGTGGTTGATTGCGATTTCACTTTTTTAACGTTAGTTAGTGTGCAATGTTGCTGTTTGAGCATAAACAATATCTGCAGAGTTGCGGCGCTGAAAGTTCAATGCAAACGGAGATATCGTCTTTTAAAATTCTGGCAGTTTAATGCCTACAAAAACGACTGGTAAGGGAATACAACGAGTTACTTCCCGGGTCTGATACGTCACAGACCCAGATAAACCCCGCCCCCGGGAACACGCAGCAAAGGGGGCGAGGCCATGCTGCGCTGCTTTAGAGAAAACTAGGGGTGCACGTAAAAATCTATTCATATATGAATCGCGATTCTGTCTTCTAACAAATCTAATGGATTCACAAGTTTCAAAATCAATGTCCTAAAACAACGGTTCTTAATACAGTTCCTCGCTTCGCCTGCTCTGCACACGCTCTGCATCTCTCTCTCTCTCTCTCTCTCTCTCTCTCTCTCACACACACACACACACACACACACACACACACACACACACACACACACACTCTCTCTCTCTCTCTCTCTCTCTCTCTCATTCAGATCGTCAGATCATTTTCACACAGCTATGAGAAGCCTTATACATGGGCGCGCGTGTGGTTGCCGTGCTGTATTAAAGCTTTAATCAGGATAAAACCGTATATTAAAAGCTAACAGAAGCAGTACAAATATCAGCGTATCTAAAAGTATGAGACAACAACAAACAAACATACCATTAAGAGTCGTGCTTGCACAGGTTCTGCACGATCCTCTTCTCTAATATCCTCAGTGTCTCAATCGGGCTCAAACTGATAAATATAGACAACGCCACTGTTTACAATTCAACTGGAGCACATGCCCCTGAGGAGAGGGGCGGGACGTTCAGACGTGCAGTAGAGGCGGTTTAGCCAATCACAACACACTGAGCCAGCTAACCAATCTCAGCCCATCGAGGGAGGAGCTTCATAAAACCAGGAAATAAATCGAGGCGTTTGTCAGAGAAGGGACAGAGTGGTGTGGAATAAATGTAAATTCTGTGAAAAATAATGTGCTTTTTAAAAAACGAAGCATGAACACATGTTAGACTGCACCCCATAAACACAATCAAGCCTAGAAATAAACCAGTCAACCACCCCTTTAAAGGGGTCATATAATGCCCATTTTCCACAAGTTGATATTATTCTTTAGGGTCTTAATGAAAAGTCTGTAACATAGTTTGGTTAAAATTTTTCATTGGTAGTGTAAAAAAAAACATTTTTTACCCTCTCAAAAACAGCTCTTGTCAGAGCAAGCGGTTTTGTGTCATTCTCCTTTAAGTGTCAATGAGCTCTGCTGACTCCGCCCCTCTCTTCTGAGCCCTCTATGAGGGACTGTTTACTTTAGCGCATTCATCCTGAAACTTGCTAATTAGCACATTATTAGTAAAGGCGATTTGCAAAGATTCATTTAAAAAACCTTGTACTCACTTTTTCTGGAGGTGAAGCTGGATCACAAATGATTTGCGCGAACATAGACGCATTTAGGTAGTTCGAGGGCGAATTCCCTTCAGAAACAAACGTAATCCTCTGCAGCTGCCCAGATGACGAGAGTAAATGACGACTGCTATGTTCATTATTACATCCAACAACAAAACACCTCAGTCGCTTAGGAGTCATTCTTGTCTACATCTGCTCCGGCGGTGAAACAATTGACGACAGCTCACTCAGGGCGGGTCTGAGGTAAGACACCAGTGCAGTCTGTGCTAAAACACTGCTGTCAATCAAACAATCGTGGGAGGGGCCTCCGATCTTGTGACGTCACAAGACGAACAGCTCGATTTGAGACAGGGGAAAACATATTAGGAGATTAAAAAAAAACACTGGATGGATTTTTATCATTATAGGTTGGTTGTGTACAGGCACTGCCAACACACATCTCAGTACAATCAACTTGTAAAAGTGGATATAGCATTATATGACCCCTTTAAAGACAGGTAGACGAGACGAAGATGTACAAAAACATTGTGACTTACAAGACAAAAAACACGAAAACACCGTTCTGTCGGGAGAGAGAGAAGCTGCAGCGTGTGCACGCGCCGCCATCTTGTGGATCTAGTATGTTGACAATACTAATGACTTCTGACCAGAGGTGTGTAATAACTACATTTGTTCCACTATGTTTACTTTAGTAACTTTTTGGAAGATATGTACTTTTAAAGGGGTCATCGGATGCAAAATTCACTTTTACATGTTGTTCGAACTGAAATGTGTCTTGGCAGTGTGTGTACACAACCACCCTATAATGATAAAAATCAACCCAGTGCTTTTTTTCTTTAAATCTCGATAAATCCAAACCCCTTACTCATATCAAGCCAATCTCAGATTCTTGGCAGAATGATGTAGTTCTGCACAGGCCCCTCCCACGATTGTTGATTGACAGTGGGGTCAGTCTTTGGTTTTATCACAGCTCCGCCGTGAGTGAGCTGTACACAGTTCACCATTGTTTCGACGTCAGAGCAGTTGTAGACAAGAATGGCTCCTAAGCGATTGAGGTGTTGTTCTTGGTTGTAATAATCCAAGAAAAGAAAAACTCAGCATTTGTGAATCTCTATACAAAGCCCACGTTAAAGATTAAAAATCAAAATACTACTTTCCTTACTACTTTCCTGCTTGTCAGTCTATTGATCATTATTTGGCCCACCAGTTCACATTTCATCCTTTATGTGTTTCTACTTTGCTTGTGTCTTGTGTGATTTTTTTTTTTAAATCATCAATTATGACTTGCTTCATTCTCCCGAACACAGAACCAGATGTGATCATGAATCTCAGAGTGACCAATATCACAACATCGTCTGTGTTTCTGAGATGGAATGAACCAATTGGAAATAGATCTTTCTTTAAACTTCAATGGACTAATGATAAAACAAATAAAACTACTACTACCACTTCCTACCACATCACTGGTCTGACTGCTGGAGTCAATTACACATTCTGCATCACTGCTGTGGCAGCAGATCAATCAACAGAAGGAGAAACTGACTGCATCTCAAACTATACCAGTATGTAAAATGATCAAATATCTGTTCTTTGCTAAATAGAATGTTTAAACAAACTGACCCAACTTTTTTTCGAATAATATAATTTTATTAGCATCTACTTGTTTTTATGTGAGGAACCTATAACATATGTTTTCGGTCACACTTTAGGGACCAATTCCCACCATTAACTACAAATTTTGCCTCAATAAACTCCTAATTTGCTGCTTACTAATAGATATTGAGGTAGTTGTTAAGTTTAGGTATAAGGATCCAAAATGTGGTGGTGCAGAATAAGGCCTTAATATGTGCACTAATAAACAGCCAATATGCTAGTTATTAAGCAACTACTTAAACGTGAGAATTTGTCCCTAAACTAAAGTGCTATTGCGTGCCCTTATTTGTACACATTGGAAATGGTTTGATTGTCATAACCTATTAAACTTGATGCCTTGTCAGCATCTCATTTTTGGACGGAAAATTGTACAGTGTACATTTGATTCTCACAAATTCTGGTGTAACTACAAATGCCATGTAATTGTATAATTATAATTCCCACTTTCACCAACTCATTTATTTTTCTTTTCCCCACACAGAGCCAGATGTGATCAGGAATCTCATAGCATCTAAAATCACAACATCATCTGTGTATCTGACATGGGCTGAACCAGCTGGAAATAGAGATTTTTTTAGAATTCAATGGACTGAGAAAAGGATGGATGTAACAACTACTAACACTTCCTATATCATCACTGGTCTGAATGCTGGAGTCAATTACACATTCTGCATCACTGCTGTGGCAGCAGATCAATCAACAGAAGGAGAAACTGACTGCATCTCACAATTTACCAGTATGTAAAATGATCAAATATCTGTCCTCTTCCTCTTTGTACAAATCTTGTACAAAACTCCCACAGTAACTTTTAATATAATGTTGTGACTATCGATGTTAGCTCCATCAGAAAATGACATAAAACAGATAATGTGTTTTTTAAGGATAATCTCTTGCATCTCAGTGTATACTAGCATATCATCTTTTTCATTAAGTGATCTGGATAATATTATAAACAAGGTTTTATTCTGATAAAAACTTTAAATACATTACTGCTTTTTCTTCGTCGGGAACATGTTTAATAATATAATAATAACACTTATCATATTCTCATGTAGGTCCTCTTAACACAGAGTCTAACACTCTATTGATTGTTGGCGTAGTTTTGGCAGTGATCTGTTTTCTCATCATCATAACTCTCATTCTCTTCTTCTATTCAAGAAGGTGAGTTGCCAGTGTCATCAGAGAAGTAAATAGTGGATAGAGCTCAAGATACAGAAGCCTTGCAGATTCATTTTAGTAACATTTCTTTATTACTCTGTTACAGACAAACCAAAAAACAATGTCCTGACATCCCTGTACACACCATTAGGTAACTTTGTTTGATATTTTTATAGTTAAATATTTATTTGACAAAACTTTAAATTGTTAATGTATTAATTTTTCCTTCTATTTCCAGCAATAAAATGTAAGTAACTGTTTTATTATTAATCTATTAATTTTTAATGTTGAAACATGATTCTTTACACTTTATTGTGTATTTTTTTTTACATGTTTTTTTTTCTTCAATGGTACACAGTGATATTGCTTTGAGAATAGAAGATTATGAAGAGTACTTTAAGCAGAAGCATGCGGATTCCAACTGTGGTTTTGCTGAGGATTATGAGGTGCACATGAGAAACACAAATATGTATTTTTTTTTATTATTATTTAGACACTTCTTCCTATGACAATATTATCAAACAGTTTTACTCAGGACTTGTCACAGAAATTCATTTAGAAATTAGAGTTTTCAAAATCTAGACCTAAAGACGTGCTGTGTTGTTGCAGGAGTTGAAAACTGTTGGAACGGCACAGTCCAAAAACACTGCCCTGGCTATTGAAAACAAGCCGAAGAACCGTTACAGCAATGTGTTACCTTGTGAGTAGACTGACTGTTGCATATATTAAAAGGTGTACATTTTCAGTTCATTTCCTGAGGCGCACAGCCAAAGCACAACCAAAATATTGTTCTCCTGCAAGATGCATAGTTAATTTTGTTAACCACTAGAGGGCCAAAAGTTAAAAAGTTTAAAAGAAATAAACATTTAAAGAAATAAACAAAAATGAAGAATAGATAATACACTTAATGTAGACTCAGGATTATGATTATCTAAACTAGACACAGGTGATAACAATCAGAAATCAAGAAAAACAAGAAATGAATGAACAGGAAATGTATACAGACAATATGTGACAAAAATCATCATCATCATCAAAAAAAAAAAAAGAGTGCTTGGAGTATAACAGAACATGATAGGTATGACGCTCAGTGTTGGCAAGGTTATTTTGGAAATTTAATAGGTTACAGATTACAAGTTACCCTATTTAAAATGGAAAAAGTAGTGTAAGTAGTTTATTAAAGTAATGTAACTGAATACATTTTGATTACCTTTCTAAATTTCTAATGTTTTCAACTGTTAATATTTTTCAAATATGTAAACTAGGCAGGGTTAACCTTACAGCAGTACTCAACACTGATTACTATCAGACTTCCCAAACCCTTCAATCACTTAAATTAAGATTATAATCATTTAATTTTAAAGCACAGCCACCCCAAAATCAGACTTTAACACCTCTTTTCACTTTGTGATTGTTCTGAGGTTAAATACATATTTAAATTCATAACAAGAAATAGTTTAGTAGTTATGATAAAGTTTTTGAAATCAAATCTTTGCATAGTTATTACAGGAAACACTGGGAAAAAAACAGTTGATTTAAAAAAATAAAGCATATACATAATCCCAAATAGGAAATAAAACGGTTATCGCATGAGCATGTGTCCTATTCTGTGTCCTAAACTCCTGAAATATTGTCTCATATTTTAAAGCAGTCAATGCAATTTATGAAAGAAATCAATTAAACCTGTATGTGGATGTGTGTGTGAAAAAAACAACAAAAAAATTCAGATGTAACCTCTTTTGTAATTGTTAACGTTTTCCTAAATAACTATAATTTAATTACACCTTTTTTCCTCAGTAACTGTAACTGATTATAATTACATTTATTTTGTAATTAAATTACGTAATTTAGTTACATGTAAATAGTTACTTCCCAACACTGATGACCCTACAATGTAACCTTATAACCTTATATAAAATCAAATGCATAATTTTGAATTCTTAATTAATAACTGCTTTATGATACTAACTGTATGTTTGCCTTCATCAGATGATGCTTCAAGAGTGAAGTTATCAATGTGTGGCAGTCCCTTTGATGACTACATCAATGCCAACTACATCCCAGTGAGTATATAAACAGAAGGGGAAATTTCTGAAGTGTTTTTATTTTTGTTTTGGTTATGTCTAAGCATGTTTTTCACTCTTCTTTCTTTCTTTTTTTTCATTTTTTTGGAACAGGGCTATAATTCAAGAAAAGAGTTTATAGCCGCTCAGGGTCCGCTGCCCGTCACAGTGAATGAATTCTGGAGAATGATCTGGGAGAAGAATGTCTACACCATAGTGATGCTGACCAGATGCAACGAGATGGGACGAGTAAGTTTTCATTGTGAAATATTATTATCTGGCATTTTTATGCATTTATTTTTATAACACAGTAGTTAGAGATAGAGGAACGGGACCGGGAAAGGTTCCCGAGCTGGGACTCGAACTTGGGATGCCCGAAGCACAATGGCAGTACATGTCAGTGCGCTAACTACGAGGCTATCGCCGCCAACCATTGTGAAATATTATTAGTCACATTGAAAAGTGGTAAAATGTTAAAATGTATCTTCAGAGTAAAGATCACCAGCACTCTGTCATTTTCTCCAGGTGAAATGTGAGAAGTACTGGCCATCTGGGACTAATCATTATCAAAACATCTCTGTGACAACCACCTCAGAGATAGAACTGGAGAGCTGGACCATAAGAGACTTCGCAATCAAAAATGTAAAGCAACACTTCCTGCACCTGATATCTCCATTTATTCCTTCAGTAGTATATAGGAGTGGATTTGTTTTTGTTGTTATTTTTAAATCAGTAATATTTTACAATAATATGATGGATAATTGTGTAGGTGAAAACAGCAGAAACTCGCTACGTACGTCAGTTCCACTTCACGGCGTGGCCGGATCATGGAGTTCCACAGACCACTGAAGTCCTCATTGACTTCAGACACCTGGTCAGAGAACACATGGACCAGTACTCACGCCACTCTCCAACTGTGGTGCATTGCAGGTAAATGAGGTTCCTATTAACAAGCATTCACAAATTGATATTACAATGCAAACATCAAATTTCAAATTTTGCCATTTGTTAGATTAAACGTTTAATTTATTATTTGACCTTTACACTTTTATTTAGTGCCGGTGTGGGAAGAACAGGGACCTTCATTGCCATTGACCACCTGATCTTCCAGATTGAAAGAGACAGCATGGTGGACATCTATGGAATTGTTAATGATATGCGCATGCACAGGCCTCTCATGGTGCAGACTGAGGTAATATTTTCTGGGGATCAGTACAAGTTAAGCTTGTACCTCCTTTAAAAAAATGGAGGTGACAGTGAGGCACTTACAATGAAAGTAAATGCAGCCAGCTTTTAGAGCAGAAATGTGAGGCTTATCATTTTGTAAAAGCACTTACTGTAAGAAAGCAGACTGAGCCAGATGATTCTTTATTGAACCCATGGGCGAACAACAGGTGGAGCAGGAATGGCAGTAGAAATCAGACACAGCTGTAGAAGATGAAACAATGATAATGCAGTTGGTAATGATGGTACACACAGCGGATCCATGAGGGAGTCATGAAGAGAACACTACTGAAGGCTAGTGCAATCAGAGAGTCCTCTATGTACTGTAAGACTACACAATGTGGGTGACTATGTGATGAGTATATATGGAGTCCTTGATGAGCAGAGTGGAGAGGGGGGCGCTCTGGTTGACCATGTCCCTGAGGGGATGGTTGGGATGATTGTAGTGGAACATGGTGAGTAGGGATGGTCCAGAATGTCACCTCGAGTGACCTACAGCGTTGGTCCAGGATGGTCCACAGATGTGGGCCAATGTATTGAAGAAATTACTTTATGCATGGAAGACAGAGTTCCTTATCATACACCCAGCGCAATGCGACGCCAGACACGACGCAAGTGTTTTTTGCTAGTTTCAGCCCGATGCAGTTATCATTTTCATGTCCAGCGCCACATTGTTTAAATAGCAAATGCACTTGCACCCATCTGTTTTCCCATGGGCGTGCTGGTCAGAAAACGAGGTGTGTTCAGGCACATTGCTGGTGCGTTGCTATTTTAAAGCAACTGAAGACGATTGTGCCATTGTTAATGGCGCAGTATTTTTTTGTTGTTTATTTAAAGGGCACGTTAGTAATATGCGCCTATAGGTGGGTGCACAACGCGTGTACACTCTGCTTATTATACACACAGGGATGCGTAGCAGCACACAAACATGCCAAATATTAAAAATGAAAAGATTACAATGTAAAAAATTATCATTGTGTACATAAAGTCAAAACTGCCTACATGTCATAATGGATAGTTATTGCATGTATCAGAATTACCTATTTGCAGTAATGATGAATGAAATTGGTCCTCCCACGCCTGCTTCACCTCAGGAGGCTTTGGTGGAATCTGGCTTGTCCCGTAGATGGTCTGCTTGTGCGCTTTAACCTCGCACTTCGCACTCGAAGTTTGAGAAGCTGAGGAAACATTCTTTATGTGGTTGGAGTGGGTCAGGATTGGATAGCTTAGACTTTTTTATGATCCATCTGGAGTGGACCAATGATGTATCCAAAGCCCAAATTGTTCTGTTGACTGTATTGCATTGTTTTAACTGTGAAGCTGTTTTAATAATCACTGTAGGATTTATGATGAGCTGTCATAGTGACAGAGTAAAATTAGTTAAGACGTTACATAGAAAAGCAATAATAAGCTATTTTTTTCATATTGTATGTTAACAAGGTTATTGCTTGCATCATGCAGATATTCTACTTAAATATATTACTTAGCCAAACACTGTGACCTTTTGCTTTTGCTTTTTTTTTTTTTTTTTTTTGGAGGAACAAGTCGAAATTATCTGTCGTAATTAACATTATGAAACAAAAATTATCGATTGAGCTTAACTCATACTAAACATACTACATACTACATAAAAACTGGTGTTAACATTTGTTCTAAAAAGACACTGCCAAAGTAAGTTATGTTTAGACTCATATTTTTTACACAATTTTTTCTGTTTTCTACAACAGGAGCAGTATGTTTACCTCCACCAGTGTGCGTATGACATAATTCGATCAAGAACTGGAACCAACGTGGACTTAATTTACCAGAATGCAGAAGCTTTCAGTATCTATCAGAATGTAAACTATCAAAAATCATAAATGTCCATTTAAGACTGCAGAAATTTAAGCATATTTTAAGTTTCACATGTACATGATGAGCACATATATATATATATGTAGTATATGTCCTTTACATATAGCTGGATGTAATTTATTTCTTGCACAATACTCAAAACTTTTGAGTAATAGTTTAATTTTAATGAATACATTTAAAAGGTTACACTGGAAAAATACAGCCATTTTCTATGATGATAATTTAAAGTAAACAGCAAGTAATTGTATTTATGATATTTCAATCAAGAGAATTTCAATCAAGAGATCTTTATTTTTTTATCTATATGTCCAAAAGAGATATTTGTATAATTTGACATAATATATTTACTGCAATATCAAACATCTGTACATTTTAGTACTGACATGATTGGGGGACTTTTGGGATCCCAAGTTTAAAAAAAATGTTTATATCTTCAAAGTTATTTAGAGAAATATCAATGTATCATGCATTATTTAACAATTTAGAGCAGAAACGAAATATTTTTTTTTACACTAGAAGGCACTCCCAACCTATCAGTGTACACGATAAAAATGGAAATATTGTGTGCTGTTATATTGATAATTAGAAATTAAGAAAATAGGACTGATATGGTACAGTTTAGTTATTATTATGTTGTAGATTTTGCAGTGTGCATGAAGCTCAACCTGCTGTGCTGGATATGAGCATTTGCTTGGGATTTCTAATTTATGTTGCATTTTATTTTTATAAAGTTAGTTTCAGCCTTCTAATTTGATAAGACAAGCAGCGTTGCAAGAGTGCTAATGGCTAACTATCCAAATTATGTCTTAATTGTAAGGAAATACATTAATGTCCTATTTACTGCACATTTATTTAAAAGCAATCACACCTGCAACTGGGCTATTATTATAGTAAGCACAGCTGGGATTAGCTGCACTAAAAACATATTTTATAAAGCACTGTTATAAGCTATTTTTACTGTTTATACCTTTTTATGATCAATACTTGGAATACTTTTATTTAACA